>JARFJB010001339.1:2400000-2505000 GCA_036346205.1 Vesta saturnalis
TATATATATATATATATATATATATATATATATATATATATATATATATATATATATATTTCTATTTAGATTTCCACAAGTATTCATGTTTAAATAAGACAATTTTTCTTTAAAACTTGTGTAAGTAAACGTAAAATTAATTCAACGTTTCAGAACGTCCTTTGTTCCCTTTGTCAAAATTCTTGACAAATGGAACAAGGACGTTCAAACGTGAATTTACGTTACTATAAAAAAATTATTAAATATATATTATATATATATATATATATATATATATATATATATATATATATATATATATATATATATATATATATATATATATATATATATATATATAATATAAGTTAAGATGTTATTTTTCTCATGAACTGCTAACAAATTTTTATGATTTTAAAATGGTGACAAAATTTTCACGTTATTACAGTTCTACACAGTAGTTAGAACAATTTGTTAAATAAAACGAATTGTGTTATGTGTTGGATGCAAATTGTATTTTGCAATTGTGTTTTATTTAACAAATTGTTCTAACCTACTGTGTAGAACTGTAATAACGTGAATTTTATTAAATCTATATATATATATATATATATATATATATATATATATATATATATATATATATATATATATATATATACAGTATGTCCCGGATCGACTTTAAAGAGGAAAATTCTCTTATTTTTGATTTCTCAGAAAATTTCATTCTTGCTGATTTGCCCTGCGTGTTTTCAAACCCCCTAAACACAAATTACTTGCTATTTAACTCAAACGGTTCTCGAGATATCATTTTTCTTGAAAAATTCGAGCTTTTCGTAATTTTTTGAAGTAAATTGATTTGTTTCAAAGGAAAAATCAAATTGGTCTCACAAGTTTTAATTAATAAATTTAACAATTGATGGTAAAATGAAATGAAATTCTCAAAAAATTGAACTATTAATTTTCTATTCGAATAATACTCCTCCTTTTTCCGCACAGATTTCAATGCGAGCTCTGAATTCATTGAAACTGCGCCTTATTTCTTCGATTGAAAGGGACTAGACAGCATTCCGTATCCTATTTTTCAATTGCTCTTCATCATTGTCTAATGGCTCACTATACACTATTTGTTTTAAACGACCTCACAGATAAAAGTCCATTATTGTGAGATCAGGACTTCTCGGCGGCCATAAAATGGGACCATCTCTTCCTATCCAGTTATCATGAAACTCTGTATTGAGCCACTGGCGAACAGTACCGGCATAATGAGCAGGGCACCCATCGTGCTGGAAGAACATTTCAATTTGGTAGTTCAATGGCAATTAATCCAGTTTATCAGTTAAAAAATTTTGCAACATTTTCATATATGAATAACGGTTTAAATTTTGATCAAAAAAATAGGGGCCAATAATTCCATGGTACAAAACCGCACACCACACATTAACTTTTTTCAAACATTGTCTGCGACTAGCAATTCGGATGTTTGGATTCGTCCTACTCTAGTAACGGCAATGTTGGGAGGAAACGACTCCGTTAGTTGAAAAGGTTGATTCATCGGAGAACATTATTCGTTTATGAAAATTTGAATCTTCCAAAACTCTATTGCCCATTTCCAAACAAAAATCCAGACGTTTGGCTTCATCACCGTTCTCTAAAGTTTGCCTAAATTGCGGCTTAGGTAAAATTTTGTTCTCCTTGAAGATTCTTTGTAAATGAGATTTACCTATCCCAATTCGTAGTGCCCTCTTTCTTAAAGACAACCTTGGTACTTCTGTTGCGGAATGAACGGCGAGAGCAGTAGCAGCATCTTCTTCATCGAACAACTTCTTTGGCTTCTTTAGCTTTAAAACCGAGCCTGTTTGAAGGAATTTAGTTACCAAGTTTTTTGCTCCGGCATTCGAAATGGCAACCTCCGGGTATTTTTGGTTGAATTTTCTGATAACAACTCGGTAGCACTCTTCCCCGTAACATTGAATTAGATAAATTCTTTGTTGTAAAGTCAACATTATAGCATACAATTCAAATTAGCATGAATTAATTTGCAGTTCAACAGAATTATCACATTTGACAATTTCTGTCAGTGGTGTTTTTCAATGAAATCCGCCTACTAAAGTTACTTCTAAAAATTAGGAAAAACATTCTTCTAAGTCCAATTTTTCAAGAAAAATGATATTATCTCGAGAACCGTACGAGTAAAATAGAAAGTAATTTGTGTTTCGGGGGTTTGAAAACAAGCAGGGCAAATCAGCAAGAATGAAATTTTCTGAGAAATCAAAAATAAAAGAATTTTCCCTCTTTTAAAGTCGATCCGGGGACATACTGTACATATATATATATATATATATATATATATATATATATATATATATATATATATATATATATATATATATATATATATATATATATATATCTTGTGTGTGTGTGTGTGTGCGTGTATGCGTGCGTGCGTGCGTGCGCGCGTGCGTGCGCGTGCGCGTGTACGTGTGCGTGTGTGAGTGTGAGTGTACGTGTGCATGTGCGTGTGCGTGTACGTGTGCGTGTGCGTGTGCATATATATATATATATATATATATATATATATATATATATATATATATACAGGGTCCGCCAATAGTGCGTGGACGAAGCTTTGTGAGTGTATACAATATCGTTTTCAAAATTATTTATTTCAGGATTGTGTGGGATCTTTCGGGTTACAATTAGAAAATATTTTCGCAAAAATTACTACTCGTATACAGGGTATTACAACACAAAGTTATATTTTTTTAATTGGAACATGCCGTATATTATTATAGATTTGGATTCCCTGGTTAATTTTAAGGGCACTTTATTCACTATATGAGGTACCTTAAACGCGCAATTTAGGCGCTGCATTCCATTTTTTTTAAATTTAGAGGTTGAAAAGAAAAATTGCAACAACCGTATGGAGAAATGTGTAACACAAAAATTTTAATGGTTGATTATTCATAGACTGTGCTACATAAAATCGTAAAAATAGTACTATTATCTTATTTAATTTTCGAGATATCGTAATGCAAAGTATAAGATTTTCAATCATAGATAACTTGATTTTTTTTAATGGAAAGGTATACATTGTTTTACATTGTTAGATAGGACATTTAATTACATTTTTTTATGATATAACATTGTTGGTATTTATGTTTTGCCGTTTTTTGATAATCCAGCTTTTTTACTGAATTTGCAAAGTTTAAGATTTTAATCATAGATAACTTGATTTATTTAAATGGAAAGGTATACATTGTGTTACATTGATAGATAGGAAATTTAATTACAATTTTTTGATATAACATTGTTGCTATTTATTTTTGCCGTTTTTGATAATCCAGCTTTTTACTGAATTTATCGATTTTGGAAGAAAATAATATTAAATTAAATGTTCAAATTGTTGACCACGCTGATTTAGACAATACTGAATTCTTTTAATAAAAGAAGCTTCAACCCGATCTAACATATTAGGAGTAATTGTAGCAAAAACATTTCTAATTCGCAATTTCATATTTTCAGCAGTTGTTGGTTCTTCCTCATATACTTTATTCTTCACAAACCCCCAAAGAAAAAAATCTAATGGAGTTATATCGGGAAATCTAGCTGGCCAAGGTATCGGTCCTTGTCTTCCTATCCAATTTTCGTGAAACGTCGAATTTAACCACTGGGTTACAATTCTGGCAGGATGAGGAGGTGTCCCGTCTTGTTGGCAAAACATACCTCTTCTTTGAGCCAAAGGTACATTCTCCAATAAATGATATAATTCGTTTTCTAGAAAATTATGATATTCTACCCCAGTGAGTGTGCCATTGAAAAAAAAAGGACCAACAATAGTTCCGCCGAATATACCTGCCCAAACATTCACTGACCATTTATTTTGAGAGACTAACCGAAATTGGTGTGGATTTTCATTTGAATAAAAATAAAAATTATGTCTGTTCACAAACCATTTTCATGAAATGTACATTCGTCGGTAAATAATATCCCCGATATAAAATTGTCGTTCGCATTTAACTGTTGTTGAACCCACTGGCAAAAATTAATTCGATTTTGAAAATCTTGTTCTTTCAGCTCTTGATGTAATTGTACATGATAGGGGTGAAATTTATTTTTCTTTAACATTCGTCTCACGGAAGTTTGACTGATTTTTAAATTGCCACTTAATTTCGGAATACTAACGTGGGGGTTTTCAACTGTAGCTACAAGTACACGAAATTCATTTTCTTCATTTGTAACAACTTTAGCTCTTTTGTTTTTAGGATATCCAACACTTCCAGTACTTTGAAATCTTTCTAAAAGATTGCGAAACGATTCTTCTCTCGGTTGTCTTCGATCAGGATAACGCTGCCCGTAGATTCGACCGGCCAATAAACAATTTTTGTTTGATTCTCCAAGCACAAATATCATGTCAACTAATTCATTTTGCAAAAAAATACTCATTATAATTCTTAAATAAACGTATTACGTATATGATGTTCGTAAAGTTAAGCGTCAAACATTCACACTGCAATAAAGTAATTAACTCAGTTACGTTTGAACATACACGTGAAATGACAAAACAGATACTATTGCTGAATTTTGTTTCTAATATTCTTTTGTTTTCATAGCTTGATGTGATTAAACAAGTATACATACATATGTAAACCTACGAAAATCGACAAATTCAGTAAAAAAGTTGGATTGTCAAAAAACGGCAAAAAATAAATACCAACAATGTTATATCAAAAAAATTGTAATTAAATTTCCTATCTATCAATGTAACATAATGTATACCTTTCCATTTAAATAAATCAAGTTATCTATGATTAAAACTCTTAAACTTTGCAAAGTCAGTAAAAAAGCTGGATTATCAAAAAACGGCAAAACATAAATACCAACAATGTTATATCAAAAAAAATGTAATTAAATTTCCTATCTAACAATGTAAAACAATGTATACCTTTCCATTTAAAAAAATCAAGTTATCTATGATTGAAATTCTTAAACTTTGCATTACGATATCTCGAAAATTAAAAAAGATAATATTACTATTTTTACGATTTTATGTAGCACAGTCTATGACTAATCAACCATTAAAATTTTAGTGTTACACATTTCTTAATACGGTTGTTACAATTTTTCTTTTCAACCTCTAAATTTTCAAAAAATTGAATGCAGCGCCTAAATTGGGCGTTTAACATACCTCATATAGTGAATAAAGTGCCCTTAAAATTAACCAGGGAATCCAAATTTATAATAATTTACGGTATGTTCCATTTAAAAAAATATAACTTTGTGTTGTAGTACCCTGTATACGAGTAGTAATTTTTGCGAAAATATTTTATAATTGTAACCCAAAAGATCTCACATCATCCTGCAATAAATAATTTTGAAAACGATATTGTATAAACTCATAAAGCTTCGTCCACGCACTATTGGCGGACCCTGTATATATATATATATATATATATATATATATATATATATATATATTTCGATAACAGTTACAGTTATCTTCGTCAGTACTAATATTAAGATGTTGAAAACAATTTTGCCAAAGTTGAAAAATTAAAACATAATCATCAGCCTGCTATTAGTATAACAGTTTGAGAAACGTATAAACCTAACTAAAGAATTAAATTTTAGTAAAGAATAACTAGGTCATTAAAAATTACGCATTGTTAAACTGTCTTAAAGATGACAAATCAGAACACTCTCTAACGGCGAAGGCTAACAATGGAAGGTGTCAGTCAAAAAACACAGTTAACAAAATTTAATCAAGTTATGATGGAAGTGTAAAGTTGTGAAAAAACTTAAATTGGAAATTGATAGAAGCATTCACAAATATAAACATGACATCAAATAAAATAATCCAGTTAGATCTAACTAGGAGCATAGAGCAAATAAAAGTTGTTATAATTCAGGGCCGTACCGAGTTACTAATTCTGCATTGTGTTTCTTGTCACAGTGGTTTGTATGTTAATTGTTATAAATAACAACTTTTCAGAATAGCTTGAAACATCTATAAACAAGCTGACACTAGAGGAGAACCACCTAACCTCACTCTGCTCCATGCAAGTGAGACAGAGGATACATAGTAGAGAGCAGCAGACCACTCAAAATGAGAACTCAGGAGTATAATAACAACATTTGCAAGGGCATCAGAAATCACCGAACATATCTAGAACAAAGACGCTAAGAGCTTAAGCGCAACATATCCGCGCAATAGGTTACGGCGCAACATGCGCAATAAACTACTGCGCAACCACGAAAAAAGTTTAATATATATATATATATATATATATATATATATATAAGTTCTAAAAAATATATATTGGATTACTCAGTGGCTCAGCGGTAAAGGTGTCAGACTCACAACTCAAATGTTCCAAGTTCGAATCTGAGAGTAGTCAAGTGGTTGAAAAAACTGTCTCAAGTGCGGAAAAACAGTCCTTCGCAGGACAGCCTGATGACGGAAGCAGAGTCCGCTTCCGAAACGTCGCGTTAAAAAGCGAACAAAACCGTGGAAACAGGCCGATTAACCCAACTAACACATAAACCACAGTTACAAAGAACACTTACAATACAGAAATATGTAGTGAATATTTGTATAATAAAAATAAACAGTTCCATTATTCTCTATGCGGCATATGCCGCTTTGTTCTTTGTACTAAAAATTCGTCTTCTGCAGGGACATAGCGGTATTTTCCGCGCTTGTTTTTTTTTATATCGTAAGATATGACAATAAACCCTAAGCCACCAGTTTCAATAATCTATCTTTAAAGATTACAAAAATATGATAGTGGCCTTTTGACAACCACCTTAAAACCCATGGTGTCCGCGAATGTGGTAAAAATTAAACTAAAAACTATTACGTTTAGTTTGGTTTATTTTATTTTATAGCTTTTTTCGGAGCAAAAATATAGGAACTGCCTCAAAGTATAGGCAGATTGATTGATTTATCCTTTTTTTATTGTTTTACTGACGTAAAATAATATGTAATGGTTTTTTAATTTTTTTTTTAATATTTGTGATCAATATTGTAATGGGTTAATAATACAATATATGATGATGACAAATGAAACTTTGTCGAAACGTCGTTCTTGCATTGTCAGGAGTCGGAGACAACAGCAGCCGACGCGAAATATATATATATATATATATATATATATATATATATATATATATATATATATATATTTCTTCCCACGTTGTCTACTTTAATTGGTTGTTAAAAGAATTATCCCGTCCACCACGAAGTTTCGGCAAGATAGCACCAGTCCTTATTGTAATTCGAACCGAACTTACATCTTGGTTGTTCTCCATTGATATTTGTAGTTGTTTTCCGTCGTTTTCCCTTTCGCTTCTACTACGGCACCTTTCAGTACTTTCTTGTGGTAACTGGTAAGTGCTTTTTTAGAAGCGGCTTCTACGTATTGGGTAACCTTTTTGCATCATCCCGTGTGTTCATGCTGACAGCCTATTTCGGTGGATTTTTTTTTTAATACTTGTGATCAACATTGTAATGGGTTAATAATACAATATATGAAGATGCCAAATGAGAATCATTAATATATATATATATATATATATATATATATATATATATATATATATATATATATACGGGTTTTCAAAGTTAAATCGGCACTATTGCTACCTTCGTTATTATTGGTGCTACGAAGTCAGTTAAATGGGCAAAGAAGTAGAATTTTATCCGCTCGTTACGATGGTATCAAAATAAAAATTGAACTTCGTGTTCGCGAGTTATGTCAAAAATTTCCATTTTTTGAAATGGCACATCCAGTATGCAATATCCTTCATCGATAGAAAATTAAATTGTGAACAAAAAAGTTCCTATGACACTTTACCCTAATGTTAAAAATGACAAAGTTATTGATCATTTATTGAATTCGTCAAGGTGGCTGGTATTACGTGAACAATATTTGTCATTTTCACAAATGTCATCAGAATTCATATGTCAAAGTGAAGTTTGCTAATAAAGAGTTAAGAGTTTGTGTTTTTTGAATAGAAAAATGCCTTTCACCCAATCAGAAAAGTGTGATATGTTAGAATGTTACATCGTTTGTCAAAAAAACAGTTATCGAGCGCGGAGCGTTACAGTGATTTGTTTCCTACGCGTCATTTGCTGGATAGAAGATACTTTTTGGTATTGTATCGTAAATTTAGATCTAATTCGAGCGTGTATAAGAAATCCAGTTCTAATAGACAATGTATAATTAGTGAAGAAACTGAAATTAATGTGTTAGCTTATTTTGAAGCACATCCCAACAACTCAATTAATGATTTAGTGCAAGAAAATGGACTATGTTTGGGTTCCATCCACAATATTCTAAAAAAGTATAAGTTTGTGCCGTATAAGTTCCGACCTACACAGACACTAGTACCAGGAGATCAAGAAAGACGCGTTCAGTTTTGTCACTGGTTTATTAATCAAATGAGAACCAATAATGATTTTTGGAGCTCAATTCTATGGAGTGACGAATCAACTTTTTCTAATAAGGGCATGTTCAACAGGAAAAACAGCCATTTTTGGAGTCGAAAAAATCCGATGCTCTACCGATCTTGTAACCCGCAGAGACGCTTCAGTGTTAATGTTTGGTGCGGTGTAATTGGCTCGATAATTGTTGGTCCAGTATTTTATCAGGGTGCGTTAACTGGTGAGCGGTACGCCGAAATGTTGACTGAAACACTCCAAGACTTCTTGGATGATGTAAATTTAATGGATAGGCAGAACATTTATTTCCAACAAGACGGAGCTCCTCCCCATAACGTTCGTCAGATAGATATAATATTAAACAATTTTTTTGATGACAGATATTTATCAACTAATGGGCCTATCCGTATGCCTCCTCGATCACCTGACATTACTCCAATGGATTTTC
This sequence comes from Vesta saturnalis, assembly GCA_036346205.1. Taxonomy (NCBI): domain Eukaryota; kingdom Metazoa; phylum Arthropoda; class Insecta; order Coleoptera; family Lampyridae; genus Vesta; species Vesta saturnalis. The sequence goes on from JARFJB010001339.1 coordinate 2,408,874, forward strand.
TTTGGGCTATATGTGAAGAGTGTGGTGTACAACAGGAGATATGATAACCTTGAGGATCTCCAGCAAAGCATCGTTCACGCCATCAATAATATTGATGGTAGATCCATTGCTAAGGCTACTAAAACTGTCTACAAGCGGGCCCAGAAATGCTTGGAGCAAGAGGGTGATGTTTTCGAGCATCTAATTTGAATTTTGTTTTGTTTTGTTGTTCCTTATTATTATTATCACTTAGAATAAAGAATCCTGTTTCAATTGTCTGATATTCTTTTCATTTTCTGCTCTATGGTAATACAGAAAAATAGTTGACACAGCCACCTTGATGAATTTGGTAAATGATCAATAACTTTGTCATTTTTTAGACTAGGTTGAAATGTCATAGGAACTTATTCGTTCAGAATTTAATTTTCTATCGATTAAGGGTATTGCATATTGAGTGTGCCATTTAAAAAAATGGAAATTTTTTACATAACTCGCGAACACGATGTTCAATTTTCATTTTGATTTCACCATCGTAACGAGCGAAAAAAATGCTACTTCTTTGCCCATTTAACCAATTTCGTAGCACCAATAATAACGAAGATAGCAATAGTTCCGACATAACTTTGAAAACCATGCTATATACAGGGTGTTTAAAAAAGATGTTGCAATATTAAAGGGGGTAATTGCCCAGGTCATTTTATACAATAAAGTTCCTATAAACATAGGTCCGAAAATGCTTCGTTACCGATCTACAGGGTGTTGAACTTTAATTTAAAAAAACAGGCAAAATTAGATTTTTCCAAAACGGCTTGAGATATCATAATGAAATTTTACGCATGTCAATAGCTGTGGGAGACGCATACTTTGCAATACAACACGATGTTTCAGTCGTACCATTGGCCCGCGTATTAGCACGTCATAGGCTATTTTTCAAGAAAAAAATAGGATGCCGCTGATTTCTCTAAAAGTAAAAAATATTTTTTAATTCTTTGTTCAATTGTGAATAAAAAAGCTCTCTTGACTTTTTATCGTACGACGTACCGCTTTTGAGTAAAAAAAAACATTTTAGTGTATGTCCTTTTATCATGCTTACATGCACTACATTTATGGACTTGCTGATGGGAATGCATTAGAAGCTAGGCGGTTGTGTACTGAAAGATTTTGGGGCCGTATTGCTCCTGGTAGAAAAACTTTCGAATGTAGTCATCTGCGTCTTTATGAAACAGGCACATTATGACGAAATGGAGGAGCAGGAAGGCCAAGGACAGCAAGAACGGTGTATTATATATATATATATATATATATATATATATATATATATATATATATATATATATATATATATATATATATAATAAGGTGTACGAAGAACTCTGATTAAAAGTAATGGCGGATACAGTTATGTTAAAATTCTGAAAATACGAATCTGTAGGTTTTGGATGACGCTGAGTTCAAATATAATATTGTCCTGAATGTGGCGCTTCCGGTTATACCGGAAGTAGACGTCAACTTTGTTATTTTAAATGGAACCTAATATTTTTTATTTTATTTTCGAATTCTACATGAAATTCTAGATAAAATTTGTGCACAATGTGCTATACCAAAAATGAAGTATTTTCGAGATATTTCGATTTCTTTAAGTATTTTGAAAAAATCCTAGTCCACATTGAATGACGGTATCTCCATAAATAACGAAGCTAGTGACGTGAAATTGTAACCAATAAATATCAAGCGCTTGCCCGTTAACTCCATATATCCATCTCTTTGATATTTCATACAGGGTGTTTTAAACTTAGCCACCAACATGCACAATTTAAATCATTTATAAGTTGCTTACTTTCAATAGAACACGCTGTATTTTAATACATTTTCGGCTGTATTTTTTTAAACCAATTCGTTTGGTATCAGTATTCCCTATACCTAATCCAACCACTTTTGAGATATTTCATTATCTTAGTTAAAACATAACAACACTTAATTATTTCAACATTAGTAAAGGGTAGGCCATGGCTGTCAAAGATTTGATAGTTAGAACGTTAATTTTTTATGTTGTTTTGACAGTTTTCTTTACCAGTTTGTATTTCTAGTAAATAATGGTAAATGTAGGATTTACTAATGATGATTTTTTAAATCTTATTATTATTTACGGCGAGTGTAATATGATTGTTGAACGGACCTGCCGTGTTTTTGCAGAAAGGTATCCAAATCGACCAAATGCAACTGGTGATATTGTAAGAAGATTGCTTAAAAACTGCTGTCAGTTTGGTCAGACAAAAATTAATAAAAATAAACCACTTGTGGACAGTGACATAAACGAAATTAACGTTTTGGTTTATTTTACGACTTCTCCAAATGCCTCCATTAAAGATTGTGAGAGAGATCTTACTTTGTCGACGAGAGCAACTCATCGCATTTTAAAAAAACACAAATGGAAACCATTTTCATATCATTTGGTGCAACACTTACAATTAGGTGATCTTCCTCGAAGGGTAGAATTCTGTGAATGGTTTTTAATGAAGACCCAAGAGGATAAAAACTTCATAAAAAAAGTTATATGGTGTGATGAAGTAAAGCAAAAATGGATTATTTAATAGACATAATTCCCATTTTTGGTCTAATGAAAATCCACATGTTAGTAGAGAATGTTATTTCTAAGATAGTTATAGTTTTAATGTTTTTTGTGCAATAAAAGACGATAAAATTTTAGCATTAAAATTTTATGATGAAAATTTAAATGGTACAAGATATTGCCACATTTTAAAAGAAGCCATACGACCGGCGTTACATACTTTAAGGAATGGAGAGGCGGCTACAGCTTGGTATCAGCAAGATGGAGCACCTCCTCATAACTTTGGGCCTGTTGCTCAGCATCTTTACGATATGTTTGATGCTAGATGGATTGCCAATCAGGGTCCATTTCGTTGACCAGCTCGCTCTCCTGATTTGGCTCCTCTAGGTTTTCGTATTTGGGGTTACATTAAAAATCAGGTATTTCCCAAACATGTTATGACAAAGGAAGATATGATGCAGAGAGTCTTACTTGCTTTTAATTCTCTAACACCCGACCATATTTCCAGAATTACAAGACATAACTTAATGAAAAGGATTCATAAATGTTTAGAAGTAGATGGTGCTAATTTTGAACACATAAAACTTTATTTGTTTAATATTACATTTAGTTATTTTTATTTGTAAGTTATATAACTAAATTAATACAAAATACCTAGTCAACGTTTTTAATGATATCCACATTAATAATCCTTTCAGGCTATCGGTTACTTTTCAGAATTAATAACAAAATAATGGAAATCATGGCCTACCCTTTACTAATGTTGAAATAATTAAGTGTTGTTGTGTTTTAACTAAGATAATGAAATATCTCAAAAGTGGTTGGATTTAGGTATAGGGAATACTGATACCAAACGAATTGGCTTAAAAAAATACAGCGGAAAATGTAATAAAATACAGGATGTTCTATTTAAAGTAAGCAACTTATAAATGATTTAAATTGTACACGTTGGCGGCTAAGTTTAAAACACCCTGTATGAAATATCAATGAGATGGATATATGGAGTTAACGAGCAAGCGCTTGCTGTTTATTGGTTACAATTTCACGTCACTAGCTTCGTTATTAATGGAGATATCGTTATTCAATGTGGACTAGGATTTTTTCAAAATACTTAAAAAAATCGAAAATACTTCATTTTTGGTATAGAACATTGGGCACAAATTTTATCTAGAATTTCATGTAGAATTCGAAAATAAAATAAAAAATATTAGGTTCCATTTAAAATAATAAAGTTGACGTCTACTTCCGGTATAACCGGAAGTGCCACATTCAGGACAATATTATATTTGAACTCAGCGTTATCCAAAACCTACAGATTCGTAATTTCAGATTGTTAACATAATTGTACCCGCCATTACTTTTAATCAAAGCTCTTCGCGCCGCACCCTGTATATGCAGGGTGAGGCATTTAAGCTCCGTCGGTTTGTATACGAAAAATGGTAAAATACTTTTGAAATCTTTTTTTCTTATTATCGTTTAGGTTCATTAGGAGCACGTTTTAAAATTATTTTCGAATATGCAGGGTGGTCTATAAAAATTTTACGCATCAAAGTTATGAAAATTGAAATGGAATACCCTATATATGATTGCATATTTCGATTCTGTGGACTAAATAAAGGTCACTTACTGTTATAGTCCCTATACCTAACTCCACCTGTTGTCGAGATATTTAATTATTTGTGAGAATGTAGATCGAAATTCAAAAGAAATTTCTGTTTTAGGTACTCTAGGAATTCTTTTCAAATGTTTTTCATTGTTTACTGAAAGTTTCAAACTTTAAAATCCACCAAAGTTATTATCACAAATTTATACTGGGTGTATAAAAACTCAGTTACTATTTTGACCAACAATTAAAGCCAATTAACTTCCTTATTTTAAATGGAACACCCCGTATTTATCACCATATTTTTATTCTAATTTTAATTCCCTGCATAACTGTGTTAGGGTTTCCTATACCTATCTCTTACAGTTTTTTTGTAATTTAGGATTTTCTATTCCAATAATAATTTCATGCAATTTGTTCTTGAAAAGCAGGCTTTGACGGTCTTACTGTCAAATAAAATAAACGAATTTATTGAAAAGTCATAGTTCGTGTTAAAGTTAAATCATTTTAGCTAATCAACTTTGAGAATAAGTTTTATTAGGTGGGTATCCACTATCTAAAATAGCTTGTTATTCTCGAATTGAAAAGTGCGACATGATCTTAGTAATTGGGAAATGCAATGATAATTGCTTGCTAGCATCTAGGGTTTACGCACAAATGTGTCCTGATAGGCATCATCCCGACAGGCGTTCATTAGAAAAATTATTGCAAGTTTTTCTGCTGTGTTTGTTCAATAAAACAATGTTTTTGCTATTTACGCAGTTATTAACGTCCTTCAGTCATTGTTAAGGAAAGCCTAGTCAAACGGTTGGATTATCTCGAGCAATAAAACCTGCTCATAAAAAATCGAGTAAAAAATGACATAAAATTAATGATTAAATTAGAAAATCCTAAATTACAAAAAAATTGTAAGAGATAGGTATAGGGAACCCTAATAAAGTTTTGTAGGGAATTAAAATTAGAATAAAAATATAGTGATAAATACGGGGTGTTCCATTTAAAATAAGGAAGTTAATTGGCTTGAATGTTGGTCAAAATAGTATCTGAGTTTTTATCCACCCAGTATAAATTTGTGATAATAACTTCGGTGGATTTTAAAGTTTGATGCTTTCAGTAAACAATGAAAAACATTTGAAAAAAATTCCTAGAGTACGCCAAAACAGAAAGTTCTTTTGGATTTTCGATCTACATTCTCACAAATAATGAAATATCTCTACAACAGGTGCAGTTAGGTATAGGGACTATACGTTAATATGCGGTGTTGTTTCATGTTATTTTGTTTAATTAAAACTGACACTTGCGCAGTATTGACACCCTTTTTTTAAAATAAGAATTTTTTTGTCAATTTTTTAGAAATGTTAAGTGTTATGATTTAATAATTTAGATTTAGCTCGAGCAGTAAACATCGCGTTAAATATTGGATTCACATTTATTCCGGTTTCAATAAATATATAATTAGAAGTTGAATTGAAAAAACATTAAAACCAACATATTTTAAGATAGCGTAACTAAAAAAACGATTACATCATTTATTCTATAGTTATCACTAGGAAAAACTACAACCGTTAAATTGTTAAAGTGCATTTACATTTCAACTTGCATAACTATTGTTTTTCATGGTTAGCTAATTGAATAATGTTTTGCACTTTAAACAGTTTTGTTAATTCTTAAGTTAACAACAATAATTTCAACTTCTCACCTCGTATCTAGAAAAAATTGTTAATGATACTTTTTTGATCTCTAAAAAATTTAGCTATCTTATTATATCTACATTTTATATATAATTAAACAAACCGAAGTGGTGATTTAAAAAATGAATCATTACAACATTTTATATAATATACATTGGATCCTCTAATAATTGCACGATTGTAGGATTTACTATCACTTACCTGTATTTCCAAATCCCTTCATTGTGGTTTGGTGTAACCCCGAGGAAAAGTTTTTTAACCACTTCACTTCACCCTTTTATTATAAAAACTATCGGTTTTTGTTAAGACGACACTACATGTTGCGCACATTATAGAAACACATGTACACCTGAACCTGTAAGTTTCTACAGATGGTTGATTACAAAGCATAAAAGAGAATGGTGGGACTGATAACATTTACATATAATTTACACATAATGTTGCTTAGAACATTATTAGTGTTTATTTTAATCATTTATATCATTAATTATTTTTTTATTGAAGTTTCTTGATCTCTAATTAGCTCTGTTATATCATTATATGAAGGGTAGGTTGATATTTCCGGCCACATTCCATTTTTTTTATTTTGTACTCTCCATTAAAATATTCTTATTGGAAACATTTTATGATTCTTAAAATGTAAACTTTCACCACTATCACACACAATAAAATACTTATCTTTTTTGGGTTTTGAATAGTGTATTTTAAATTATACCATCTAAACGTTTCGATAACACTTATAGTTATCTTCTTCAGTAGTACTATTTGTTAAAATTGTTAAAGGTGTTGTAAACAATTTTGTCCAATTTTGACAAAATTGTTTACATCTTTAACAGTTTTAACAGATATTACTACTGACGAAGAAAACTGTAGGTGTTATCGAAACGCTTAGATTGTATAATTTAAAATGCAAAATTAAAAACAAAACCCAAAAAAGATAAGTATTTTATTATTTTATGATTCTGATTTAAACCAGGGATTTCTAAAAAAATATCTAGAATATTTTGGTTTCTATAAGACTTTAAACAGAGCGCAATTCAACTTTAGTACATAATCGTATTGTAGCTTTATGAAAACACTCCATTACGCAATACATTTTTATTTACATAGGGTGTCCTCCAATAAATGCAACAAACTGCGGCAGATGATAGTACTAATAAAATTAAGAAGAAGGTACACTACAAGACGGAATTCGCACTCCCTTCATTTTAAAAATACAAGGTGTTTAGTTGCAAAAAAACTCGCGTGTGGGTGCGCTTGTGTGTTTGTGTGTATGTGCGTGCATGCGCGCGTGCGTGCGTGCTGTGTTTGTGTGTGACTGTTTGTGTTTGTGTGTTTATGTGTTTGTATGTTTGTATGTTTGTGTGTTTGTGTGTTTGTGTGTTTGTGTGTTTGTGTGTTTTGTGTTTGTGTGTTGTGTGTTTGTGTTTGTGTGTTTGTGTGTTTTGTTTTGTGTTTGTGTTGTGTTTTGTGTTTTGTGTGTTTGTGTTTTGTGTGTTTGTGTGTTTGTGTTTTGTGTGTTTGTGTGTTTGTGTGTTTGTGTGTTTAGTGTGTTTTGTGTTTGTGTGTTTGTATGTATTTTAGTTGTTTGTGTTTGTGTGTTTGTGTTTTGTTTTTTTGTATTTGTTGTATTATGATGTGTATTTGTATATTGTATTATTTGTTGTTTGTGTGTTTGTTGTGTTTTGTATTTTGTGTTTATGTGTATTGTGTTATGTGTTTTTATGTTTATGTAGTGTTTGTATTTGTGTATTTGTGTTTGTGTTTGTGTGTTATGGTGTTATGTGTGTTTGTGTGTTTTGTGTTTTGTGTTTGTTGTTTGTGTGTTTTGTGTTTATGTGTTTTGTGTTTTGTGTGTATTGTGTGTTTGTGTGTTTGTGTGTATGATTTGTATTTTGTGTTTTGTTTGTTTTGTGTTTGTGTATTTTGTTTGTGTGTTTATGTGTTTATTATTTAGTGTTGTATTGTTGTGTTTTTGTATTTATGTATTTATGTGTTTGTTTTGTAGTGTTTTGTTTATTGTTGTTTTTTTATATTGTATGTTTGATAGTGTTTGTATTTTGTTTTTTATTTTATGTTGTGTATGTTGTAGTATTTATTGTTGTGTGTTTTGTGTATATGTTGTTTTATGTTGTTATATTGTGATATTGTATATTTTGATGTTAATTTTGTTTTGATTTATTTTTTATGGTGTATGTTGTATATGTGTGTATTGTGTGTATTGTGTTTGTGTATTGTGTGTTTATGTTGTGTGTTGTGTGTATTATGTTATTATGTGTTTATATATATATTTGAGTGTTTTATGTGTTCATGTGTTTAGTGTGTAATATTGTGTGTTTTTGTGTATTTGTGTGTTTGTGTATTCATGATGTTCGTGAACTATTCGTATTTTCGTAGTAGTATACGTGTGTTTGTATTTCGCGTGTATCGATGTAATCTTTATGTGTGTTGTATGTATCTGATTGATTTTGGTAATGTTTTCATTTGTCCTGAGAAACTCTTGTATAACCCAACCTTATGAGTTAATTTCATGGTAAGATCACCTTTAAACATATTTCTAAGGTAATAATAACATCAGTATCGTAATATAGCCCCTGCTCTACCAACGCTTCGAAATACGAATATAATTTTAATCGTGCGCGTGTGGGTACGTAGGCTGCTATTACGCAGTTTACAATAAACAGGGGTTCAACAGCCTCTTCCATGTATGTCCAGTTTAGAATTAGGGTGTTCTCGTTAATTTTCTGTGTATGATTAACTTCAACTGATGGAGCAAACACCAAATCGTTAAACTCTTTAAAGTATTAATAAGTCTTGCTTTGATTTCGCTGACCGAATTTACCCACAAACTATTTAACATAAGCTCTGTAGAGATCTAAGGGGCATTTTCTCAATATAATCAGTTTCGAGCTGTACATCTCGTTGTTAACGAACTATGCAATGTAAAGGTCTCTTGCTTCACCTTTAAGAACATATTTATGAAACCGGAAAATAGACCACCTGATCTATCTGTTTTATCATACTATGTTGTGTCATATTGTACTTTACTATATTGTACCCTTTTGACGGCTTCTACGATTTCGTCTGTACACCCTGTACCGTGAAGTGTTCGCTCTGAACATTCTTCGTTACTTATTTCTTCTACATGTGCGACAAAGCGGAGCTTTGATGTATCTTCATAGGCAGCGGATGGTAAAGATTTTGGGGTGGTATTGAACACTTAATTATACCATCGAGAAAGACACCCTCGTAGTTAACTCGTCACTCCTCAACATTGCCGTGGGTGACCAGTAGGAATACAACGAGCACTCGTCGACGTATTTAGTTCCTTCACCGGGTTTTGCTACATATTTTTGTTTCGTGTACGTTCGTGGGTTAAAATACGTATCTTATCAGGGGTAGTGTTTTAAGTATAACATTTTTGGTTTGTTTTAATTCTAGGAAAATTTATTCAATTTCAGTGACATATCCTACATTTTTAAGGCGGATTTAGTATTTTCATATCTCTGCTCCATGGTATCGTTGGATAGTCAAACAGCGGTTCATCGCGTTGTGTTGTTAAGCATGTAGGACAACCGTGATGGTAACACCCGTAAAACTCGAAAATTTTGTTGATGACTCGCATTAACCGTCTATCTCAAGCCATACGTCACATATCTCTCTGTTTACCAGCGTGTTGCATAAAAATACCTACGGTCCTCTTCCAGGACTAGCCATTGTAGATTGTTTCTCTGTTCTTCGATAACCAGGTTTGGGAGTAATTCCAATTGTATCGGGTTGTAAAATCGTCGTCGATGCACCAGATTGCAAGCTGAGGCTATCGTAATGGCCTCGACAAACGGATCAACCAAACACTCCTTTAAGTATCATAAGCATGCTTTAACATGTCTACATTGGACCGAAAATATTCAATTAACCCTTCCGACATTTTAAATATATAACCCTGTGATTGCGTTTCTTCATACCATTTTAAATATTCTTTCTTCGGGTTTTACGGAGTTGGGTAGTAATAATCATTATGAGGTAGCGCTCCTACATACCGAGTTTACTTTAATGTTAAATGGATGGGGAATAACATTTTCTTATAACCGTCGCTAATCCAAACGCCTTTGGTAGAGCTGATAGTGGCATAGGGTAGTCGTTAAGACTATCAATATGTTTCAGGTTATCGAATTTCATTATTAGTATTTTAGACCCTCCGGTTTAAGGTGAGTGATTTAAGATAAACTGGTGATAAACCTTGACCATTGTGCCCTATTAAAAACTTTTAAATTTTTATTTACAATAATAAAGTTTTGTTATAAGTATTATTTGTAAATTTGTTTTAAATATCAGTATATGACTGAAGTTGTATGTGTAGCTATTTGTATTTTGAAATTTAAAGATTTTCTATTATATTTATATGTTTTATATAATATTTTTATTTATTTTAAATTATTTTAATTTATAAATTTATTTATTTATAAATTTTAAATTTTGTAAATTTTATTTTGTGTGTTTGTTTTTAATTTTTTTTTGTGTTGTGTTGTTTTGTTTGTGTTTTTGTGTTTGTATTTTTTGTTTGTGTTTTTGTTTTTGTTTTTTGTTTGTTTTTGTTTTTTATTTATGTATTTTTATGTTTTATTTATGTATTAATTTTTATTTTTTTATATTTTGTATTTTTTGTTTTTATATTTTTATTTTGTTTTTTATATTTATATATTTTATATTTATATATTTATTTGTTTTTGTTTTATATTTTTTTTTTTTGTGTTTTTTTTGTTATGTTGTGTTTTTTTTGTGTTTTTTTTTTGTGTGTTGTTTTTTTTTGTTTTTTTTTTTTTTTTATATTTTATATGTTTAATTTAATATTTATATTTTATGTGTTGTGTATTATGTTTTTATATTTTTTTAATTATATTTATGTATTTTATTTATTTTATTTTTGTTTTAATTTTTGTATTTAATTATTATGTAGTTTTATGTTTTTTTTGTTTTATTTGTTTGATTTGTGATTTATGTTTTATGTTTATTGATTTTTTTTTATTTTTTATATTTTTAAATATTTATTTTTGTTTTTATATTTATATATATATATGTTATTGTTTTATTATATTTTTTATTTATTTATATATTTTATTTTATGTTTATATTTTTATTTTATATTTTTTTATATTTTTTTTTATTTATTTTAATTATATTTAATTTTATTATTTATGATATTTAATATATTTTTTGTATATTTATATTAATATTAAATTATTTATTATTATATGTTGTATTTTATGTTTTATAGTTTGATGTTGTTGTGTATTTGTGTATTTATGTGTGTTTGTGTGTTTATTTGTTTTGTTGTTTTGTGTGTGTTATATTGTGTTTTGTAGTTTGTGTATGTTTATGTATTTTGTATTTTTGTTTTTGTATTTATTTTATGTATTTATATTTTTATTTTATTTATTTTTATATGTTTATTTTATGTATTTTATTTATATTTATTATTTATTATTTATTATTTAGTATTTTATGTTTATATTTATAATTTTGATTTTTATTTTGTATGATTATATTTTATATTTATATATTTAATTTTATATGTTTAATATTTATATTATGTATTTATATGTTTAATAATATTTGATGATTTAATTATTTATATATTTATGTATTTAATATGTTTAATATTTATTGTTTATGTTGTATATGTTTATATATTATTTTTGTTTTGTGTTTTATGTTTTGTGTTTTATGTTTTATGTATTTATGTTTTATGTTTTATGTTTTTATTTGATTTTGTTATTTGTATATTTTATGATTTTATGTTTTATATGTTTATTGTTGTATATTTTATTTGTAGTTTATAGTTTTTATTTATGTAGTTTAAATTTGTATATTTATTTTATTGTATATGTTTTATTTATAGTTTATATTTTATTTTTAATTTTATATTTTATATTTTTATATTTATATGTTATATATTTAGTGTTTATATTTTATATTTTATAATTGTATATTTGTGTATTTGTGTTTTAATATTTTGATGTTTATTTTACTGTTTATTGTTTTTGTATTGTGTTTGTGTATTTGTTGTTTGTTTTTCATATGTGTCAATTGTGTATGCATTATTGAGGTTTGTAATTTATGTAGATCTAAATTTTTATGTATTTATTTATAAGGTAAATAATTATAGTATGTATATAGTGTTACTAGTTTAAATAATTTATTTTAATGTTTGTAGTAGGTGTTATTAGATTTAATAAAGTTAATTTCATATATGTCAGTTTAGTATTAGGTGTTCTCGTTAATTTTCTGTGTATGATTAACTTCAACTGATGGAGCAAACACCAAATCGTTAAACTCTTTTAAAGTATTAATAAGTCTTGCTTTGATTTCGCGCTGACCGAATTTACCCCACAAACTATTTAACATAAGCTCTGCTAGAGATCTAAGAGCGGCATTTTTCTCAATATAATCAGTTTCGAGCTGTACACTCTCGTTGTTAACGAACTATGCAATGTAAAAGGTCTCTTGCTTCACCTTTAAGAACATATTTATGAAACCGGAAAACAGACCACCTGATCTATCTGTTTTATCATACTATGTTGTGTCATATTCTACTTCTACTATATTGTTCCCCCTTTTGACGGCTTCTACGATTTCGTCTGTACACCCTGTACCGTGAAGTGTTCGCTCCTGAACATTCTTCGTTACTTATTTCTTCTACACATGTGCGACAAAGCGGAGCTTTGATGTATCTTCATAGGGAGCAGCGGATGGTAAAGATTTTGGGGTGGTAGAATTGAACACTTAATTATACCATCGAGAAAGACACCCCTCGTAGTTAACTCGTCACACTCCCTCCCAACATATGCCCGTGGGTGACCAGTAGGAATACAACGAGCACTCGTCGACGTATTTAGTTCCTTCACCGGGTTTTGCTACATATTTTTGTTTCGTGTACCCCGTTCGCGTGGGTTAAGAAATACGTATCTTATCAGGGGGTAGTGTTTTAAGTATAACATTTTTTGGTTTGTTTTTAATTCTAGCAAAAATTTCACTCTCACATTTCAGTGACATATCCTACATTTTTTAAGGCGGATTTAGTATTTTCATATCTCTGCTCCATGGTATCGTGTGGATAGTCAAACAGCGGTTCATCGCGTTGTGTTGTTAAGCATGTAGGACAACCGTGATGGTAACACCCGTAAAACTCGAAAATTTTGCTTGATGACTCGCATTAACCGTCTACTCTCAAGCCATACGTCACATACTCTCTCTGTTTACCAGCGTGTTGCATAAAAATACCTACGGTCCTCTTCCAGGACTAGCCATTGTAGATTGTTTCTCTGTTCTTCGATAACCAGGTTTGGGAGTAATTCCAATTGTATCGGGTTGTAAAAATCGTCGTCGATGCACCAGATTGCAAGCTGAGGCTATCGTAATGGCCTCGACAAACGGATCAACCAAACACTCCTTTAAGTACATGCAAGCATGCTTTAACATGTCTACATTGGACCGAAAATATTCAATTAACCCTTCCGACATTTTAAATATATAACCCTGTGATTGCGTTTCTTCATACCATTTTAAATATTCTTTCTTCGGGTTTTACGGAGTTGGGGTAGTAATAATCATTATGAGGTAGCGCTCCTACATACCCGGAGTTTACTTTAATGTTAAATGGATGGGGGAAGTAACATTTTCTTATAACCGTCGCTAATCCAAACGCCTTTGGTAGAGCTGATAGTGGCATAGGGTAGTCGTTAAGACTATCAATATGTTTCAGGTTATCGAATTTCATTATTAGTATTTTAGACCCCCTCCGGTTTAAGGTGAGTGATTTAAGATAAACTGGTGATCAAACCCTTGACCATTGTGCCCTATTACAACAACCTCTTTGAACAATTTTCTTACTTCCAGCAAGTAACTAAAGATTTTGTTGATACAGTATTCATCTTGTAACATTTGTTCTCTAACAACACATCGGGGGCATATGACTAGAGAAGGTGGTAGTGTGTAGCACGTAGGGTACACTTGTTGAAATACACAAAGATTCTCCTCATGAAGTTTACTTCGGGTTTTTCAGAGTGAGATTTTTCTTGACGAGTTTCTAAATCATAAAACAAAAATAAAACGTCGTCGTTCTCTTTATAAGGATTTACTGGTCTAATAAAACAAAAATGGTTTTCTGGTTTATGATCGTGGCATTGTTTACAAATACCTCTCAAAAACATATGGAAGAACGAAAGCTTCTGTCGCAGTCGTGGCAATAAACTACTTCACTTAATTTTTCACAAACTGGAGCTCTTCTACAGCAGGGGAATGTAGCTTCACACCTATGCCTGTTTAAAGTATTGTACGGGATATGACACTTTTCACAGTAATAGCTACAGCAAAATGCCGATATTAAAGATTTTATAACGTTAAAATGTCGTTGGTTGTACAATAATCTTATTTTCTTTCCTCGGAATCGACACCTTCGAATAATATTTCTCGTCCCTTATATACTGTTATATACTGTTGTATACTATTATGTTGTACCCGGTAAGGTATTGTTGAAACTGTCTAAGTTCGTTAATACTACAGCCCTTACTCGGAATTGTAACCTTAGCGACTTCTATTAAGTTTAGTGCTAATAGTTTTTGTAGTGCATCCTTTTCCTAATGTCATAATATCTGGGTCTTTACCTGCAAAGGTCCTACCTACTACTAACGCTCGCGGTAAACATAAGTTATCTTCATTGCGTATAGTAATTATTCCACGTCGAATGGTTGATCATTAATTGTAGTTGCTGTACACTCGCTGCCTTCCTTTCCCTGTTGGTGGTTACCTCCGTATAGAATGTATCGGTGCTCGTGTAATAAATATTACTCTGCAATAGTGATTCCAAAATACTCCACACAGAGCCAAATGTCACTTCGGATGGTTTACAAAAACTCATCCACCCCGGTACTTTAAATTTAAAGTTTTCTGCATAAAAGGTTATTCCCACTTTATCGTCGGGGTTAACCGATGACATAATGTATGTGATAACTTGATTAACCCCTGTTCTTATCCAGTCTAACACAACTAGTTTTCCGCTGTTGTTCTTTAGTTTCAACAAAATTTTTCGCTTCGTTGAGCGAAACTTCTTTATGCGCATATAACGCTCACTGTCAATTTCAAAATTAGCCATGTGCACTCGTAATGAGAGCGATGTGAACGGTAGCAGCTACAAAAGTAAACTAAGTCATTTGGTACTTGGTGAACGTATTTATACACTACTTACCCCCATCCTGACGGTATACTCACACACGCTCATCTGATTGATAACTGTTTGTCTGGTCAGATGTGGTTAATAAGACACACCAAAATGCACAACCACTGTTGAAATAAACATAGTTTCTCTCTCACTCTCTCTCTCACTCACACTCTCACTCTCTCACTCTCTCACTCTCTCACTTTCTCACTCTCTCACTCTCTCACTCTCTCACTCTCTCCTCTCACTCTCTCACTCTCACTGTCTCACTCTCTCTCACTCTCTCACTCTTTCACTCTCTCGCTCTCTCGCTCTCTCGCTCTCTCGCTCTCTCGCTCTCTCGCTCTCTCGCTCTCTCGCTCTCTCGCTCTCTCTCTCTCCTCTCTCGCTCTCTCGCTCCCTCGCTCTCTCGCTCTCTCGCTCTCTCGCTATCTCTGCTCTCTCGCTCTCTCGCTCTCTCGCTCTCTCGCTCTCTCGCTCTCCTCTCACTCTCTCCAACCGCGAACATGTTAATACGTATTTCAAAAATGTCCGACAAGTGTAGTAAATGTAACAGTGGATTTGCCCACAATTCTTATAAAATAACGTGTGTTAAGTATGTCAAGTGTTTCGCTCAAAATGTGCTGATTTGGTAAAAGAAGACTAACTTTATTTGCGCGCTAATAATAAAGAATGGGTGTGTGCAAGCTGTCAAGTGTCGCGCTGGAAATTCTTGCGCGAAGTGCCCCAAGAAGATATGGCTTCTTTAATATCGGAAATTAAATTATTACGTGAAGACGTAAATCGGCATAACCGTGAATTTACGGAAGCACTAAATTATTATTCCGAAATGATTGAAAAAACTCAACGCTTATAGATGAGAATTCAAATAATATTAAGGTACTTAACTAATTGAAAAAGTTTTGTATTTACAAATTTCCGAGTATTTTGAAAGTAATGATCTTTTTTTCACATCAATATGGTTTCCGAAAATTTAAAAGCACTTCTGATGCAATAACTAATTTTGTCAGTATCTCTTTAGATAGTTTTGAAAAAGGGGAACTTACAATTGCTGCTTTTGTAGATCTTTCAAAGGCTTTTGATTGTATTTCTCATGAAATTTTGGTAACTAAACTAAAATCTTTTTACAAGTTTAACAGCCTCAGTGCTGAGTTAATTGCCTCATTTTTAAGGAACAGACATCAATGTGTGCTACATAACAATATCCTTTCTGATAAACTATCTGTTCATCATGGAGTACCGCAGGGTTCTATATTGGGACCCTTGTTATTTTTAATTTATATAAATGGCATGCCTAGGTATCTTCCATCTAGCATTAACTGTATCTTGTATGCTTATGATGCAACGCTATTTTCAACTGGTTCTGATTTTAATCTTGTTAACAATAATGTTGCGAAAGGTATTGATATTGTCAATAAGTGGTGTGGTTTTAACCAACTAATGCTGAATGATTCAAAAACGATAGTTATGCCTCTATCATTAAAAGAAGCTAGTACAGATTCTTCCTCCTATTCTTGGGTTGTGGTATAGACTGGCGTTTAAATTTTGATTATCATGTTAACTTAGAAACAAATAAATTAAATAAATATTTATTTTTACTAATAAGCTTGCATAGCAATACGTCCCTTGAAGTAATTAAAACAGCCTATTTTGCGCTAATACAAAGTACTTTACTTCATGCAGTATCGGTTTGGGGTCATAGTGCACAGTGCCGAAATGTTTCTCGATTGCAGCGCAAGGCAATCAGAATCATTGCTGGTCTTGAATATAGGGCTGACTGTCGCAACTCTTTTATTGGCTTAAAGATCTTAACTTTTCCATGCCTCTATATCCTCGAAGCTCTCTGTTTTGTTAAACGGAATCTCTCTCTGGCTGTTCATCAATCTGATATCCATCAGCATGATACAAGGCACAAAGATAATCTGAGAGTTAAATATTGCAGGTTGAAGAAATCTCAGAATAATGTGTGGTATCAGTCTCAAGCATTTTTTAATTTATTACCACTTGGTATAAGTAAGAGAATTGCCGTTGGCGGCATTTAAAAGTAAAATCAAGAATTTTCTCGTAAACAATGCATTTTATTCATTTGATGAGTTTTCCATCAATTCTAAGTCAATTGAATGTTAGTTCGTCCGTAATTTTATTGTTTATGTTTGTTTTTTTTAACTTATATGTATTTTAATATGTTTGAATATGTTTGTTTTACCCGGACGAGTGTAAGTGTACTTATGTACTCATGCTGCACAATAAATATATTATTATTATTATTATTACTTATTGATAGAATGAACGAAGTTGCTAGCTTTCACAAGAACTTTACGTTAAAAATTAGCGAGTTAGAGGCAATCAATAACGACTGCGAACAAAAATTAATGGTAAATGATTTGGAAATTCACGGTGTACCTTTTAAGCATAATGAAAATGTATTGAATTTGGCTAAAGAAGTTTTTAATAACATAGGTCACAATGTTGATACCATTTCATTCAACGATGTGTATCGCACGCGTGGAAATCCCGCCAGTGGAACACCTGGCATTATTGTTGTCAGTCTTTTACGTAGATTAGATAAGTATGCTATTATGGATAAATATAAAATAGATAAGAAACAAATTTCTAATCGTGATTTAGGATTCCATGAGGGCGCACTATCTAGAATTTATGTTAACAACAGGTTAACCTTTCACATTAAAAAGCTATTCAGAGATATAAAATTAATACAGAAAGAAAAAAATTTAAAGTTTGGTTTAATAAAAATTATCAACTTTGCGTTAAAGCCACTATAGACAGTAAACAAATAATTATAAAATCGGCTGCTGATATTAGTAAATTAAAAGCAGATTTATAAATTAATGGTTATAACGCTTTTCGTAAATATCCGTTTAGATAAAAAATTGATATTTAAAAAAGTGAATTAATAAAATTAATAGAATAAATCGTTTTTGTTTTTTCTTTACGCAATTACTCATGGCCGTAATAAATACTTCTTCAAATGATTACCTATTGCACAAATTCTTGCTTAGTTGACTCAAAGTAAAATTGTCTATCTTTTATTAGTATAAGGTATACCTGCTATTGTTAGCAATGCTATTTTGCTACCTGCCTCAAGAAGGCTTAAATACCCGTCGAAAGACACAAATTGTATCTTTTTTCAATAACTGTTGTACAGTACACATCATTCACGATAATAAAAGTACATAAAACAAATTAGCATTACAGTTCATTACGTCGTATATTCATGGTCCTTCGAGCCGGATTCAAATTGTTATTAACGCGTTTGTGTGTGTGTACCGAGAGGAGATCAAGAAAAGCAACCACAGTTACGTTTCCTAGCCCACGCCATTTAAAAGAAACGAAACAAAGGGTGTCCGAACTTTAATTTCCGTAAGTTCCCTATTCATTTATTAATTGTTGTCTGTATCTGCATGCATTGTGTATAAAAAAAAAGGGTCGTAATTTGGCCGACCGGTTTTATTGTTAAATTCAAACAATATTTTTCAAAATGGGAGATAAGAAACCGTTAGTAACCGCACGCGGTGCATTAAAGCATCGATTGACGTCTTTTACCAAATTTCTGCAACCTCTTAAAATTAATTACGATGCAAAAACTAAAATTGACGATTCACAAATAGCCGAATTAAAATTGCGTATTGCCGCCATTGAAAATTTAGATAAAGAGTTTGAGGATATACAGGGTGTCCCAACGATAGAGTAAAGTAAGTTTATGCTTAACTAGAATTATTTGTGTAAATATTGTATGGACCATGGGGTAGAGGTAAGAAGTGTGCATTTTTTTAAAATATTGGAAGTTATACAGGGTGCGCCAGAAAAGCAGGACGTGAAAAAGTATGATTTTTTAAATAGAACACCCGTATTTGATTTTAGTTTTAATTCTACGTGTCCATACAAACATATTTTGTCATACAAAAGATTGGCTGAAAGTTTTAGTTCTTGAGATATTCGCGTTTAAAGATTATTATGGTCATTTTCGTGGGGTTGATGAATGGGCAATTGTTCCGTTATTTCACAATAAAAAATTGATATTTCGTGTGAAAAATGAGTGATATTATACTAACGTTTAGACCGAGTAGTATTTCTAATTTTCTCAACAGGGTGTTTGTTATAACCATTCAAATTTGAAAATTCTCAAATTAAAAAATCAGTTTTTTAATTGCACACCCTATATATTTCTATTTCATTTTATTCGGGATTAAAAATCTATCATTTTGTTAAATATATCCTATATCTATTTTGATAGTTTTCGAGGAATTTCGATTTTTCACACTAGCTACTTTATTTTCGATAACATTGTATTGCATGGATCTTGGTAGCCATGGAAAATAATAATTGCGTTACTAAGATACAAAGGTTTCTTACTTGTCAAAATAAACACATATTAAATTTGTCGTTTTCGCATTTAACTTGTTATCAATTCTTGTATCAATTATGGATTATTCGACAAATGAATTAATTGATATGATATACGTATTGGGCGAGGCTGAAAAAACCCTTTATTGGCACAACGAATCTACAAAATGAAATATCCTGAACGTCGAATACCTACTACTGTTGGCTTGGAAAATTTGATGGATAGATTTGATTCTAGCGGTAGTGTTAAATACTTCAAACGTAAAGTTGTTAATAAAAGGGCAGCTAATGAAGAAAAGAACTTGAAATATTATTAAATATTCAAGAAAATCCCCAAGTGAGTTCTAGAACATTAGCGACGATATGTGATACCTCCAAATCAAACGTGAATCGAACAACGCTGAAGTATAAGTACCATCCCTATCACATTGAGCTTCATCAAGAATTGCAAGAAGAGGATTTTGCAAGACGAATTGAATTCTGCAATATCATTAATCAACGGCTGCAATTAAATAACAACTTTTTGTGCTCCATAATGTTTTCCGATGAGGCGACGTTTAAAAGCAATGGGGCTGTAAATTGGCATAATATGCACTATTACGCCATTGATAATCCATTCTGGCTACGAGAAGTTCAAAACCAAAATCATTGGTCACTAAATGTGTGGTGTGGTATACTTAATGACCAAATTATCGGTCCCTATTTTTTTGATGATCCATTAACGGGCCGCAGCTATTTGCATTTCTTACGTGAAGAATTGCCTGTGTTACTTGAGGATATCAATTTAGAAGGACGACTAAATATGTGGTTGCAACAGGATGGTGCACCTCCACATTTTTATCGGGACGTAAGGGAATTCTTGAACCAGCAATACCCGGAGAAATGGATAGGACGTAATGGCTTTATATTATGGCCACCCAGGTCATGCGATTTATCTCCACTGGATTTTTCCTATGGGGATACATAAAAGATCGGTGTATATTATTAAACCTACAACAAGGAGGACATGAAAAATAGAATTCGCGAAGCTTGTCGCACAGTGACCCTCTTATGTTATCCGAAGTGAGACAGAACATGAGAAAAAGGCTCAATATGTGTATTCAGCAAAAAGGCCGTCTATTTGAGCATTTACTAAGACGCAATGTTGAATAATTATTGAATTACTGTTTCTCATTAATAAAAACTGTTAATATTCTCGCTTAGGTGGTTTGTTTTATTACGTCGCAATTGTTTTCCATGGCTACCACGATCCACAATAATGTTATAGTATCGTATGTAACGTAGCTAGTGAGAAAAATCGAAATTCCTCGAAAACTATCAAAGATAGATATAGGATATATTTGATAAAATGATAGATTTTTAATCCCGAATAAAATGAAATAAAAAATATAGGGTGTGCAATTAAAAAACTGATTTTTTAATTTGAGAATTTTCAATTTGAATGGTTATAACAAACACCCTGTTGAGAAAATTAGAAATACTACTCGGTCTAAACGTTAGTATAATATCACTCATTTTTCACACGAAATATCAATTTTTTTTATTGTGAAATAATGGAACAATTGCCCATTCATCAACCTCACGAAAATGACCATAATAATCTTTAAACGCGAATATCTCAAGAACTAAAAACTTTCAGCCAATCTTTTGTATGACAAAATATGTTTGTATGGACACGTAGAATTAAAAACTAAAATCAAATACGGGGTGTTCTATTTAAAAAAATTATACTTTTTCACGTCCTGCTTTTCTGGCGCACCCTGTATAACTTCCAATATTTTAAAAAAATGCACACTTCTTACCTCTACCCCATGGTCCATACAATATTTACACAAATAATTCTAGTTAAGCATAAACTTACTTTACTCTAACGTTGGGACATCCTGTACAGTTACAAATTGAAAATTTATGTGAAAATGATGACGAAATTGAGAAGCAATACAAAGAGCGGGAAGAGTTTTCAGAAAAATACTTTTCTTGCACAATTAATTATCGAAAACTCCTGCATTTTGCGCCACTTTAATCTCGACTAGATTTTAAATCCCACAATTATCAAATTGCTTTTGAATTACTCATGAATAGGTATGACAATAATAAAATCCTAATTAATAATCACATGAAGGCTTTGTTTGGTTTAGAACCTATTATTAATGAATCTTGCTCGGGGTTAAGAGCACTAAATGATGAATTTTTGCGTATTCTACGTTCATTAGAATCACTTAAGCAACCGATTGAACATTGGGACACAATACTAATCTATTTAATAATGACGAACGTAGATCGTACGACATTCGCAGAATGGGAAAAATACGTATTTGAAATCGAACAACCTACATTAGGTCAATTGAAAGCCTTTCTTAAGTCGCGGGCGGAATTATTAGAAACGTTAGAGTTCAATAATGCAAAAACGGTTAACAAAGAACGACGAATTAGCGCCGCCGCAACTCAAATATCTTGTTATTTATGTAAGGAAAACCATGCAATTTATCGTTGCAAACAGTTTCTTGCGCTCAGTATTACAGACAGATTAGCAAAGGTTAAAGAATTAAAATTATGCAAAAAATGTTTGGTAATTGGTCACAATAACTTTGGGTGCAAAGGTAGAACTTGCAGTAAATGTAAAAGGCATCATAACGTATTGCTGCACATAGATGACGAGCTATCAGTAAACCATGCCAGTTCAAAAAATTTTGTCCTTCTCTCGACAGCAAAACTGTCTATTATTGATGATCAGGGAGTTTCGCACACTTGTGGCGCACTTTTGGACAGCGGATCACAATCTAACTTTATTTCGGCAAAATATTCAAAATTATTACATTGTGCTCTAATTAACACAGAAATCTCAATTCTTGGAATAAATAAGTCCATGTCCAGAGTTTCAAAAAAATGCGATATAACAATTTCAAACGGGAGAGAGTTTACCCATTTATTATCATGTTTGGTAGTTCCTAAAATTACTGACAGATTACCGAGCCAAAATTTTGACCCTGAGCCTTTAAAAATACCCCCAAATATTAATCTAGCTGACCCACTATTTTTTAAAAGTAATGATATCGATCTATTGTTGGGGGCTGAGGTATTTTGGGAAATCTTAAAGTCAGAAATGATGTCATTAGGGAAAAAAATGCCGGTGTTACAGAATACTGTGTTTGGGTGGATCATATCAGGTTCTTTTACCATTGCGGGGAAGTCAACGTGGTGTCATTTTGCCAATCTTCAAACCGATTTGCAACAATTTTGGGAAATCGAAAATCAAACCGATAAAGCGCTACCTACACATGACGATGAATGCGAAGCTCATTTTAAAGCTAATCATACGCTTGATGAGGGCGGACGATTTGTTGTAAAAATTCCATTTAAGTTACCAATTCAGAAATTAGGAGATTCATTTGATATTGCTTTCAAAAGGTATCGGACTTTAGAGAGGAAATTACAATTTAATAATGAGTTAAAAATACGGTATTGATCATTTATGCACGAGTACGTCACCTTAGGGCACATGTCAGTAGATAAAAGTGATAGTAAGGATGATTCATATTTTTTGCCACATCACGCCATTATAAAATAGGATAGTTTAACAACAAAGTTACGGGTGGTTTTTGATGGATCGTGTAAAACTAGTTCAGGTTGGTCACTGAATGATATTCAGCACGTTGGACCAATTATCCAAAATGATATCTTTAATATATTAATACGATTCAGGCAATACAAGGTCATTGTTAGTGCTGATGTGACCAAAATGTATCGACAGATACTGGTCCACCCCCAGCACCGGAAATTACAAAAAATTATTTGGCGTAATAACGATCAGGAGGAAATTCAGATTTATGAGCTAAGTACGCTCACATATGGGACAGCGTCAGCACCGTATCTCGCGATCCGTTGTCTTAAGGAATTGGCAAATCTAAATAAGCAATTATACCCCCAAGCGTCAGTCAAAATTTTTGATGACTTTTATGTAGATGATTTGATCACAGGGTTTGATGATGAGGAGGAAGCCAGTATAATTTCAAAACAGATCAAAGATATTCTAGACTCTGCCTGTTTTCCCTTAAGGAAATGGGTATCAAATAAATCTCAGGTATTTACATTCAATGCAGATGCGTGTGACCCCTTAACAGAGCTATCTTTAGGCAAAAACGATAACGCCAAGACATTAAGTATTAAATGGAATGTTTATTCGGATACGATTTCTTATTATGTCACAAACGATTCAAGTAATGAAATGACTAAAAGAACTATGCTATCCACTATTGCAAAAATTTTTGATCCATTGGGGTTGATTAGTTCGGTTATAATCATAACAAAGGTTATGATTCAGAAGTTACGGCTCTCTAAGTCTGGGTGGGATGATCCAATTCCAACGGAATTAATGAATAAGTGGATACATTTAAAGGATCAACTACCCCATTTAAATAAAGTATGTCCTAAAAGACATTCTATTCAACCAAACGCAGATTCGGTAGAGTTGCACGGATTTTGCGATGCCTCCAATGAAGCCTATGGAGCTTGCATTTATTTGCGAAGCATAAAAGACGGTATCATTCATGTCAGCTTGTTATGTGCCAAAACGAAGGTAGCTTCAACTAAACCAATGACGACCCCTAGATTAGAGTTACGTGGTGCAGTTTTACTGACGAGATTAATTAATAAAGTCATGTCCGCTTTAACCATTCAACCAAAGACATCCATGTGGGCGGATTCAAAAATTGTATTACATTGGATTAGGACAGAACCTCATTTACTCCAACCTTTTGTAGCTAATAGAGCATTAGAAATTCAATCTTCAACTAATATCGAGAATTGGTATTATACCAATACAAAAGATAACCCAGCAGACATTTGTTCTAGGGGATTACTCCCTATTGAATTATTAAAGTCGTCTCTTTGGTGGGAAGGTCCATGGTGGCTTCAGAGTCCGAACGTATTATTGGAACGCATTCTGACCGACTCAAACGTACAAATACCAGAATTTAAAAGACAGGTAAGGGTTTACAAAACTGTAGAAAAATGGTCAATGTTCTCTAAATTTTCAACATTCTCGAAACTGACGAGGATAGTGGCATATTGTCTGCGATTTATCTCAAATTGTAGAGGCGAGGAAATAAAACAATACGACCAATTAAGTGTACAGGAACTCGCTTATAGCGTCAAAAGATTGGTTAAGATATGCCAAAGGGAATCATTTGATGACGAGATTAAAGTATTGCAAATGCAAAAAGCGCCCATACGTTCAAAAATACGAGAACTAGCTCCCTTCATAGATACAGACGGATTAATTCGAGTCGGCGGCCGCTTAAAACAGTAGACGTTAAATCAAAACGCGAAACACCCGTATTTGCTAGATGGAAGACACCCATTTTCTAGATTAATTATTAGACATGAACATATCATACTCTTGCACGCAGGACCTCAGATGACGTTATCATCTTTGCGATTAAGGTACTGGCCAACAAGCGGTATGAATGCTGTAAAGGGTGTAATTAGAAAATGCATTCCTTGTTTTAAATGCAAACCCTCCACTATTCATCCGTTTATGGGCAATCTACCAAAACAAAGAGTAACACCTAACTGTCCATTTGCGGTAACAGGTGTCGATTTTGCTGGTCCGTTTATTTTAAAAAACAAGAGTGGTCGTGGCGCCAAATGTCAAAAAGGGTATTTATGTCTCTTTGTGTGCTTCTCCATAAAAGCAATTCACATAGAAGTTGTTACAGATTTAACCACAGATGCATTTCTAGCAGCTCGCAAACGATTTATCTCCAGGCGTGGGAAGCCAAACGAAATATTTTCAGACAATGGCACTACATTTGTTGGTGCCAAGAGAAAACTGTCAGAGGTACAGAAATATTTGGTAAAAGACAAGCAATGTATTGTAAACTATTGTAGCAGCTTAAATATTAAATGGAATTTATTTCCCCCAAAGCCCCATTTTGGAGGCTTATGGGAATCCAATATTAAATCTGTCAAACTACATATCGTTCGGGTAGCCAAAGATACGCCATACACCTTTGAAGAATTTTATACACTGTGCGTGCAGGTGGAGGCGATAGTTAATTCCCGCCCTCTCCAAAAATTGCATTCCGATCCCAACAGCCTTGAGCCTTTAACTCCTTCGCACTTTTTAATCGGGAAGCCCTTGGTGTCGGTACCTGACCCGAATTATTTAGAACTAAAGGCAAATCGCCTAACGAGGTTTCAATTAATCCAACAGATGAAACAAGGGTTTTGGAAAAGGTGGTCTCGAGACTACTTGACTCAATTACAGTCTCGAGCAAAATGGAATACGCCGCAACAGAATTTCTCAGTGGGAGATCTGGTCTTAATAAAAAACGAAAACCTCCCACCATACAAATGGCCACTTGGAAAGATAATCGAGGTACACCCTGGTGAAGATGGCGTCGTACGCGTTTGCACGGTGGAAACTGCGAACAGTACCTTCAAACGTCCAGTAGTCAAGATATGTAGGCTGCCGGGGGTAACTGATAATGATGATGAGTGATTGGTACTAATCAGTGAAAGTGACCTACAATTTTAGTGCGGAAAGTGTGGTGCTAAACAGAATAATATGTTTAGGTCGCTTTGTTAATTAGTTATTCTTCCATTTAATCATGTATATTTTCAAAACTTGTATCATATAAATGTGTTCATATGTATCTAGATATATGTGGCGTCATATTCATTCCATAATATTATGTAACCTCGTGTTTGATTCTGTGTTCTTAATGTTCAACGCCAAGCTTCCTGCAATTGATCTTGAACTTGCATTGTTCAAGGCGGGGAGAATGGACAAATTCTTGCTTAGTTGACTCAAAGTAAAATTGTCTATCTTTTATTAGTATAAGGTTTACCTGCTATTGTTAGCAATGCTATTTTGCTACCTGCCTCAAGAAGGCTTAAATACCCGTCGAAAGACACAAATTGTATCTTTTTTCAATAACTGTTGTACAGTACACATCATTCACGATAATAAAAGTACATAAAACAAATTAGCATTACAGTTCATTACGTCGTATATTCACCTATATTAAATATACTTTTCAAAATTTCCAAAGACACATCAAAATTGCACACATTAATGTTGAATCAATCGTTGCACATTGGGAAGAATTTAAACACATTTTGCAAAATAGTCAATTGGATATAATAGCAGTTACAGAAACATTTTTAAAACCGGCATTAAATACTAATCTATTTAATTTACCTGGATATGTATTGTTTAGAAATGATAGACTTGTAAGGAAAGGATGCAGATTTGCAATCTATGTAAAGGAAAATTTAAAATGCGAAATTCTACAAGCATCCAATAGTAATTATACCAATAAACCAGAATATTTAAAATGTTCCATAAAAACTGCAAATCATAAGTGCCTATTTAGCGTTATTTATAGACCGCCGAAATCACCCGGTTTAAAAGAATTTTTCGAATTGATACAATATCAGGCTTTAGATTTTAATAATGTGCTAATAGTTGGTGACTTAAACGCTAATATGAATGAGGATGCTGATAACGTACATAAAAGGGAACTTTTTATTTATTTATCTTACGTCAAACTAAATCCAATATACCATTTTAGTGGAGGAAACTCAACCCTGGATTTAATTTTAACTAACAATTTAACTAAGATTCATGTTTTTGGTCAGCATAGTGCACCCGGAATTTCTTTCCATGACTATATCATTTGCTGTATTATGATTAATCCTTCAGCCAAGGTACGCAAAATATTAAAGCTGCGTAATTCAATCAGTTAACTTTAAAGCAATTTACAAATGTGTGAATTTCTAATGGATAAACATTTTCATCTAAAAGAATTTTCAACTAAAAAGAATCCAGTACCCTGGCTCAATGACAAAATAAAAACAGCCATGAAAGAACGAGACAAATTGTTTACGTTCTTTAAAAAGTATCGATCAAATGAAATATGGAACAAATACAGGATTTTAAGAAATAAAGTAAAATATTGGATAAGGAATGAAAAATGTAATTATCTTAAAAAACAGTTTCAAAAAATCAAAAATACACAAGAATTTTGGAAAATTGTAAAAAATCAAGACGTTTTAAGAAAGGATAACAACAAAGAGGATCCTATAGTGTCCGTTAATGATCTCAATTCATATTTTTGTTTGCATATGACTACTTCCACGTCAGATTCTGACCTGGAAGACTATTATGCAACAAACAACTTTAACAGTACTTCTCCGGTTTTTAAGTTATCTGAAATTACAATTGACGAAGTTTATAAAGCATTAAGTAGTATAACGTCTAAATCGGTTGGTCCCGATGGAATTCACATTGACTTTTTAAATCTGATTAAAACAGAAATAATCGAAGTGTTGTGTCACATCTTTAATGAATCTATTAATAACTGCACTTATCCTGAAATATGGAGAAAGAGTTATGAATTACCCTTAATTAAAAGAACCCCCCCCCCCCCACTGAATGTTCGTCATATCGACCAATCAATATTTTATCGGTATTGGGGAAAATATTGGACAAGCTCGTTTTTCGCCAAATATCTGAATACATAAATTTCTATGATCTTCTAAACAAGTTTCGGTCTGCGTACAGACCCACTCATAGTACAGAAACTCTCTTAATCAGATTAACGGATGATATCCGGAAAAATTTTGATGAATCAAAAATAACTGTGTTACTATCTCTCGACTTTAGTCATGCCTTTGATAGCATTGACCGTAATGTTTTATTGGCCGTCATGAAATCATTAAACTTTGCAGAATCCGCAATACTTTGGTTCAAGTCTTATCTAAATGTAAGAACGCAGTGTGTCAGGTTTTCCGAATGGAGAACAGTCGAGAGAGGAATACCTCAAGACTCAACATTATCTGCATTGCTATTTATAATTTATGTAAACAGAATACGGGATGTAATCCGGAACTGTAACCACGTAATGTTTGCGGATGATCTTAATATCTACATAACAACAGATATTATGAACATAGATAACGCAATATGGAAAATACAAGATGATTTGAATAGTATTAATATTTGGAGCAAAAATCATGGATTAGTACTTAACTCTGACAAGTGCAAATACATCGTTTTTGGACATGACAGACTTTTGTGTAATTTAAGATATGAAGCTATACCATCTCTAGCCCTTCAAGATGTATTTATAAATCGTGTAAATAGAATTAAACTATTAGGCTTATTAATCCAAAATAATTTGTCATGGACGGAGCAAGTTAATTCAGTATGTCATCGTGTGCATAGCAAGATCTATATGCTAAAAAGTGTATTTTTTAATGGTCCGATTAGTGTAAAAAAACAATTATTAACGCCGCAGTTTTTCCGAGTTTTATTTATGGAACTGCCGCCATGTCTAACTTAAACTATACACAGCACCTAAGGCTACAAAGAGCTCAAAATCTGTGTGTTAAATACATCTTAAACTTGAAGATAGACGAGAGAATTTATGATAAGTATGGAACGCTGCCAATGTTAAAAATTAAGGACATTCAGGATTTTAGAACGTTAACAATATGCCGAAATCCATACCTACCCAGAAATTCCTGTTCAATTCCCTTAAACACCTAAAACTTCCCTGATTAAGCTTAAGGTTTAACCACAACCATACCCGTCTTTTAGAGACCTTCTCTCCCTTGCCGGATGGTACAAAGCTTAGGCTTCGACACCATTTCGGTGAACCCACTGTAACCCTTTCCCAACTATCCAATCTCCGTCTCCCAACTCCAACCCTAGACCTCCCTCCTTTTCCTGCGTGATTCGTTACGTAGATAAGGACATCCTAGCCGAAGAGATCCTGGGTGCGATCGATCTTCCACACGTGATGATGGTCGTTCGCACCACCTCTAAGGCCACAATCACCCCCACGTCCTTAGTCCGCATTATCACCGATTCCAAAACCACCCCAGAGTACCTCCTCGCACGCGGTATCGTCACAAGGTATAACAACTACGGGGAAGCGCACCCTTCCTATTCCTTCAAGTGCGGGAAGCGGCGGGAACCTACCAGTTCCCCTCCTGTCTTCCGAGTCGGACTTCGTAGGACCCAGCCCACCTTAAACCTACTCCCGATACCGAATCCCTTACCATCAAGCACTTCCTGCAAGTTCTTGCCCATTCCCTTATCCAGATGTTCCCCGATCGAAAAAGTAGGGTTGCCCGCACCCTACATTCGCTATCCCAAAATTTCTTTCAACGGAGCATCAACGCCTGCGTATCCTGTACGTGCATGAAGGTCGCCGTAATCCGACAACCCAATCCTTAACTCCTTCCTAAATGGATATCCTAACAGGGACAGTTAACTCCAGGGGAATTCGTCGGAAACGCCCCTTAAACACTTTTTACACACACACACGCACGCGCGCACACACACACACACACACACACACACACACACACACACACACGCGCACACACACACAATATACACATAATTTTCATTACGGAAACAAAGCTCACAAACAGATGCATACTTCACTTCAACACGTATACCACATTTCTAAACAATATCCGCCATGGAACCGCACTCTTAATTAAAAAATGCTTCCCATCCACTCCTTTTCAACTTCCTGCGCACCTACAGCATCCCGAATGCGTTGCTACGACGGTGCACTTTCCCTCTCATATAGTATTTATTTCTTATTAAAACCCACCCGGCCACAACACCCTATCCGATGACCTTTTAATCTACGCGTCTAGCCTCCCTAATGTAGTTATACTAGGTGATTTTAATGCCCACCACATTCAATTCGGTGAGACAGAAATTAATGGCAACGGTAACAGGCTATCCACCGCTTTGTTGCAGTTGCTGCTCTTGCGAATCGCCAACACACAGCCAACATACTTCGGACATACAGGTACTCCAATAGTGGATAATATCATAGTTTCCGAACCCATAGCTCACTATTTCGATCGTTAGTGTTTTCTAAGCACCACGATCACATCAGATCCCTACTAGTCAAAACTTCATTTTGTCCAGCTCCCCCTACACCTCCTCAATACACAGTCATTAAAGATTTTTCGAAAGCAGACTGGAATGTGTTCTCCAAGCACATCCCCAACAACCTTCCTGCACCCAATCTTCAAACGACTCAAGATCTCAAGAGAGCCATTCCGTAATTACAGAAGCTGGCGGTATCTCTGTCCCATTAAAAAACATCGACATTTCCCGAAAACCGCTCCCACGGTACATCGTGAACTGGATCAAAGAGAAAAGACGAATCTATCGTCAATTCTTGCGACCTAGGGATCCGGCTGTCAAGACCGAATACAATCGCCTTAACGCCTTAATTAGGCGAGAAGCCAACAAACACGCCGAAGACTCCTGGACCAAAGCCACCTCCCAGTTACGTTATCGAAATGGTAAATTCCTCTGGCAACAGTTCGATAGATTGACCAGAAGGAAAATCAACCCTAAATCCCACCTAACCGGCCTTTAGGGCAACCTCCTCCGACAAAGGAAAGGAGGCTTTTTTTGGTCACCACCTCCAATCCATTTTTCGATCAGATGATCCCCAGCCATTTACCCGACCCAGCCCTCCAATTACTCTCCAACATCTACAACCAATGCTTAATCCTATCCCACTTCCCGGCGGACTGGAAGTCGGCCTCCACCTTTATGATACCAAAACCCCACGCCGACCTAACCTCATCCTCCTCCTATAGACCCATCTCCCTCCTGAGTTGCCTCGGAAAATTCTTTGAGTAGATTCTAGCCAGGCGACTCAGGGACCACCTGACTGTGTTTCTGGACATTAAGCAAGCATTCGACAGGGTCTGACAAGCCAGTCTCCTCCACAATATTCGTAACCTCAACATTCCCGATCCCTTCTCCAAACTCCTACCCACGTACCTGACCAATCGGTCAGCTCGGGTCAATGTAGGAAAAACCCCCTCAGATCCTTTGCAACCAACAGCAGACGTACCGCAAGGTTCTGCCTTAACCCCAATCCTACATATTATCTTCGCAACCGACATGTCACACAACCCTGAGTAGTCGTTGCGCAGTTTGCTGATGACATCGCCTTCTGGACGGTTAATCGGAACGGAAAACGTCTTCCCACCTCATATCCAAAACCCTTCGGAACTTCTCCCACTGGGAGAACCGGTAGATAGTCTCCGTCAATCCCACCAAAACCCAAACAATCCTCTTCTGACATCCTAATTACACCGAACATAAGTTCCCAAAGCGTGCCTCCAGAAATGTTCCACTCGCTCTAAATCAAGAAAGACTCACTCCAAAATGAAGTCACCTACCTAGGAATCCTCTTCACGAGAACCCTCAATTGGCTCCCCTATGTAAAAAGAACACTCAATAGAATTAGAAATCGCGCAAACCTATTGGGCGCCCTCCGGGCTAAAATCGGAGGTTGCCACCCTAAAACACTTCAACACACCTACAAAACATAAATCCACCCTGTTGTAGATTTCCGAGCACCAATATACACCAGTATAAACCCCAATCACCTCTCCTCTACTGCCCCCTGTGAACGCCGAATTTTTAGATGCATACATAGGTTACCTCTCAGGTACCCTAGTGACCTCACAACGCAACACGCAAACATACCACCATCGTACACAGAATCCAAATACTTTAGAAACACTTCGCCCATAAAGGAATTTTCGGCGATACTATTCCAACCAAAGAAATCCTAACCACTCCCTACAACTACCGTTTTCCCCAATTCCCACGAAGAAAACCGAAATTAAAATTCAAGCATCCCTCCTAGATCATTACACAGCTCCTTGATGACCTCCCCGAGGAGATAGAAAAATCCCTAGATAACATCACAGATGCCCTCCGCATCCCCCCATCTATTCGATGATGACCTAGCAAGAAATCGGACAACGAATCGGATTAACCACGCTACGCACGCAACACTCCGCTAAACAACATACACACTTAAACCAATTAACACATTAAATATCCAAATAATTCTAAATCTTTTTTTATATTCAAAAATAACCACATATCATTCTTGCAAAATATGCAATAACACAAAACATCGCAACACCAACAAGCATGGGTTGACCAGGGCTGAAGAGGAGAAGAACTCCTGAACAGTCTACGACTAAGATATAAGTATCCTACCTTCTGTTTATTGTATCATGCCGAACTTTCTTCGACCTCCGCCTCGGAATAGTTGAAGGCGTTTGTGAAAAAGGCATTAAGGAAATGAAAACGATTAACAGACAATAATATAACAGCGCAATGTCCATAACAACAATCAACGGCGGCTTTGTTGTTAATATTAATTTTACCTAAGGCGTAATAAAACTTCATTAGTACGAATGTGATAAAATAACACATTTTGTTGAATATCTGGAAAACCAATAGTTTCACGCATATGGCTCGTACATTTTTTTCTCATTTTTTAATGATACATGGATTTAAGTAATAAAAAATAGGTGTTCAAATTGGAAAAAAAATATTTTTTCCAATTATGTTTCGCGAACACCCTTTGTAAAATATTAAGGATGCTTTAATTTCAAGTTGTACTTTAACTACTAAACTAACTTTGTACAAAAACTGGTTTTCAGCAAATTTTTAGATTCTAAAGGGAATAGAGATGTATCAAAAACTTTGACAATCGAAGCATATTTGTATTACAAGAATTACACTAAAATCCAACGAGAAACTCAAAAATGTCAGAATATACATCTCGTTCTATTTGAAATTACGTAGTTGGCAATTACTTTCGGTATAACTGGAAGTAATACGTAATTGAAAATAGTTTAGATAAGGGGAGTACATTTTGACAAATCAGTGTAGAAAATCGAAAATTCTGTTTACATATATATATATATATATATATATATATATATATATATATATATATATATATATATATATTATTTAAGTTTCCACATTAAAAATTAAACTTATTTAGAGTTCAACTCGTGTTATAGTCTATTCGACCTTTTAATTCTTTGGTTTCTTTTTAAGAAGGTTGGCACAGGTTAAATTAAATTCAAATTACACACACACACCACCACGCACGCACGCACACGCACGCACGCACAAAACGCACGCACAACACAGCACGCACAGAAACAGCACGCACAGCACAGCACGCAAAACGCACGCACGCACGCACACGCACGCACGCACGCACACAACGCAAAACGACACGCAAACAACAACGCAAAAACAGCACCAAAAACAAAGCACGCACCAACGCACGCACGCAAGCACGAACAAAAACACACACGCACACACGCAACACGCACGCACGCAACAAACAAAACAACCACGCACACACGACAAACACGCACGCACGCAACCACGCACACGCACAGACAAGCACACGCAAATAACAAAAATAAGCACATCAGCACGAGCAACGCAAGTAGCCGCAAATCGCACCACGCAAACGAAGCACGCAACACACGCACGTTCCACGCACGACACGACGACGCCATTAGCAAAAACGCAACGAGACGAAATAAAAAAAATATCGTTTACGAAAGGAAGAAAAAGTATAGTAAATTCATATATACTTAAAGAACCATTTCAGATTCGCATCAAATCGCATTAATCCTACGGAGCATCGGAGATCCTACAGTAGTAGTTAAAGAAAACGAAGTTCAAATGGACGAGATTATGCATAATCCTCACAACTCAGTGTCATTTCAAGAAACCAAGAGAATCACGATACGAAAGTCGAAAACATCGCTTTTGAAATGGGAGAATAAGTACATAGTGAAATATATATATATATATTTCAAAATAGACATAATTATGATCGATAAAGAAAATTCTAAATTCTAAAATTCCTAACCAAGATACATGTTGATTAAAAATATTTTGAGGTTTTTTAAGATTCCTCAAAAACTACAAAAGATATTACACTGAGATTTGGTACACCTAAATGTCTAATTAAATACAATTAATCATGTGAGTTTGAGTCAACTGGCTCCATCCAGTGGCGTAGAATATTTTAAGTTAACCAGTTTAAGTAAAAGAAAAAAAAGAAGCGCACGCCCCTGGTTTTTTTGAAGAAATATTTTTTTGATAGATTCAACATTTAATTCTGCAAATAAAATCATACTTAGTATTTTTTCGATTCGGCATCCCGTTATAAGTGTACAAAATACAAGGTGTTCCATTTAAAATAAGGCGAATATTTCATTATGAATGTTCTACTAATTTAACTGAAAAAAATAAACACCCTGTAAAGAAGTGTTTACTATTCAGTCAATAAATAGACTAAGGGAACAGTATTTTACTTAAACTTAAGAGTTAATTTGTTGGTGTTAATGTTATTAGGATATATTTAATTTTTCCTAAAACCCTAAATTTTCACAAAATTTATATAACTTGAAACACTTTGTGTGTAGGTATAGGGAACCCTTACAAAATTGCTACTTATTTTTTATGTAAAATTCGAAAATGCAATAATATAAGGGGTGTGTCATTTAAAAAAACATAACTTTGATATGCCTCTTTTTTGGAGCACCCTGTATATTTAAAAATATTTTTTAAATGTTGTTCATATTGACTTACATAATATCACTGTACTATAAATTAACTATAATATGTCACTTCGCCATAGATATATAGACCTTTCTTTTTTTTTAGATTATAGGGTGTTTCTGCTGCACATTTAAAACATATAGAGTTATGTTTCAATGCAATCTATCCAGTTTAATTTTATTTTTGGATTCTACGCTAAATTAGGAATCATTCTTACCTATCTGTCATCAATTTTGATTTGTGGCGCTTTTTTTGCCACAATTTCGAAATTAAAATATTTCAAAAATTTGGATTTTCCAAATCCTTGAAAACAAGTTAGTGTAATAATTAACGCCGTTTGATTTCTGAATGATTGCTCTTAAGTGTTTACTCAACAACCTCAGTCGTATGTGGCTACTGCGATTTTCTAGACAAATTAAAAATATCAAAAACACATCTTTTCAAATGCTAATTTGTTATTATACTGGTTAATAGATTTTTTTAAAAGCTTTCCATCAATATAAGGTTTGTATAGTAAAATGTAATAATCTAGGTAATCTAAAATAACTAAATTTTCAGAAACTTTTCTGCTTAAAACTATAAAAACCGAGTGGGCTTTACGTACAAAAAAATTTGGAATTTGAATTTATTTTAAAGTTGCAAGAAAATGCACAATCGAATTACAGAAAAATTGAGGCAAAAACTAACATATCGCATAGCAGTATCAACCGAATTGAGTAGAACAATTTAAAAACATTAACAAATAACAAAAACAAAAAAAAAACAAGAAAAAATTGAAGCTATTTTTTTTAACAGATGCTCAAAAATATTACCATTTTCTTTAATACAAACATACAATCTTCGTCTAAAACAGGGGTCCTCAACCAAAATGGTCTTACCACTTTGGAAATGCATCTTAACTCCGCTGGCCGCATATAAAATTATATATCCCCATATTAGATTTAGACCCGCTATAGACATTTCTTTGGAGTGAAAAATTGAAACATAATGAATTATTATTATTGTGTTTACTTGTATTCTTACATGTAAACATAGATAATATCATAATAATGATAACAAACACACAAATATATAATACTAAACATGAAAACATATAAATTATAAATGAAATAAAAAAAAATTAAATTATTAAAAATTTTTTATTTTACTAGTGCGATATTTGTTTTTCCACTCTTTTGCTTTTGCAAATCGATCTCAATTTGAGTATTTGCACATCGTAATTGGTGTTGCAAGTTACCATCTCTTGTGTTTGAGCGTGTTCTGTGTTTGGTCAATTTCATTCTAAAAAAAAATGATTCGCAGGTGTAAGTTGAACCAAAAGCACTAACAACTTTTTGTGCCAGATTTCTCAAATTGGAAAATTCCTCTTTTGTGAAGTAAGTGTTATAAAAATCTTTTTTTTTTATTCTGATGTTTCAAAAATGTGTTTTAATTCAATACTGCACTGGCAACTAGTTGCATTTGGAAATATTCTGGGGCCGACTTGATTTCAACATGAAAGGGAGATGAACATATTTCAAAATTTGTATTGTATTCGTCTAACGCTAAATTACTGAATCAGCTTTCAAAAGCAGCTGTAAGTTTTCTTATTTCTTTTGCATAGTAGTGGTCGTCAAAGCGATAGGACGTGTTTGTGATGACTCCAGCTTCTACCTTGGATTAGTGAAGCAAGTCCGACTTAAAATGACAATTTCTAAATCAATAGATAAAATAGATAAATTGTAATTTTTTTTGTAATAAAAATTTAAACATAAAACATTATCGTACTTTTTAAATTAAATAATTAGCTTCATTTCGATGCTTTCAATTAAATACATGTTAATACATGTTAAATGACAACTTCTAAATCAATCAAATAAGGGTAAGCGTATGAACAGGTTTTTATACCCAGCGGTTTGAATATTAATAATAAACAAAGATAATGATAATCTAACCAGTAAAAGGCTCTTTAGTTGAAATAGGCACAAAATAACATTTAAGATTGCTACAGTAGTTACGAAAAATACGGCTCCATTAAACCCAGGTGATTGTTAAAACTTTAACTTTAAAAGTTGTCACGGCTCGCTACAATAATAAAACTGATTTGATGAATAAATATTAAATGACATTGAAATAACTATAACTCGAAAAGCTACAAAAATTAAAAAAATAAAAAATAATAAATGAATCGTTTGGTCGCTAATAAATACCAGCAAGTCCGGTGAGGGGCGCGGAACCAGGAATCACAGTATAGTTGAAACGCGTGGTGTGATTAAAGGGTAGGTAAGAGAAACAAAAATGTACATGCATATGTACATTTTGAGATTCATACAGTAAGTATACGATCTATTATTTATATCTATCTATGATGTCGTGACAGTAGACAAATAACTGTCCGGTAGTAGGGCGATACCGTTAGTAGGGAATGCTATATCGTCCGGGGCACGATTTGGTCAGTAACCGGTCTGCTCGCTATGGTATTACTCAAGAAAACAATAAAATTGCCTCGGATCGACCTGGCTACAAGGGGCGGTCAAGGTCGAAAAAGACAGGCCCCGTTGCTGCCGACTGTGCAAGGAATGAATGGTGAGTCGGGACGTGGAATTTTAGAGGTATGCATGGTAAAGAATTTGAAATTGCGAATGTAATGTACGAAAGACACCTTGATATTTTGTGTGTATCAAAGACAAACCACAAAGGAAATGATGCTGTGGAGATGGAGGATGGCAGCCTGGCACTATGGTCAGGAGTTGAGACGGAAGTGCATGGCGCAAAAGGAGTTGGGATGATCGTAAGTGAAAGAGGGAAAAGATGTGTTAAACAGTACGAATTGGTATCTCCCCGGGTAATATGGGTTAGAATGAAAGTGGAGTTTCGAAAAATTTTTCTTATTGCATGCTATGCACCGGTGAATTGAAAAAGAGCTCAGGAGCGTGAGAACTTCTGGAATGAAGTAGAGAACGTGTTGAGCGTATATGTAAGTGGGGGATATGAACGGATGGGTGGGTGTACAGAGAGAAGATAGTGAACGCGTTCTAGGAAAGTTCGGAGACCAAAGAGTCAATGAGAACGGTGAACACCTGCTGAACATCTACGTGGGGAGAAGCCTGTTTGTATCCAATACGTGGTATAAACATAAAAATGTGCATATGTATACATGGCAAATAGGTGAATCTAAAAGTATGATAGACTTGATAGTGTATGGTGAACGGCTTAGAAACCTGGTGAAAGACACAAAAGTAATGCCCTGAGCGGAGTGTGGATCGGACCACTTTTTGGTTGTGTCGAGAGTATGTTTAGGGCAAAAGTGGGTCTGGAGAAGGAAAGCAAACGTAGTGCGAACGTCCAGAATTAGGATTTACAAACTAGTGCGAGAATGAAATACGCAGATGCTGTGAGTAAAGAGTTGAATGTGAATGAAACAGTATGGAACGAACAAATAAAAGACACTGACGTTGAAAGTGCATGGATAAGCTTGAAAAACCCTGTTGTCAATTGTGCTGTGCGAATATGTGGAAGAGTGATTGTAGGTAGATAGCAAAAATGTGCTTGGTGGAATGAGTCGGTAAAAAAGGCAGTATGTAAGAAAAAAGATGCGTACATGGCAATGATTGAATGATGATGAAATGGGTCAAAAATATAAAACGTGGCCCAAAACAGAACGCTGCAGGAATGATGAATGCTAGAAACGAAATCGTATGGGACGATTGTGAAATGAGGAAATGGTGGCAAGAATATTTCGGAAAGCTGTACAGTAGTGAGGAAAGTAAGACTGAAGGGTTAAATAAGGAGAATATAGAAGAAATGATGAATGAAACTGAGAAGGATATTGGAATAAATGAGGTAGAGAAAATGGTATTGAAATACGGCAAGGGAGCAGGCGTAGATGAAATCTCTGGTGAAATGCTCAAGTATGGTGGTGCAAAGCTTATACGAAGCTTGTGTTAATTATTCAATGTATGCCTTATGTGTAGAAAAGTGCCGAGTAATTGGAAGAGCGCGATCATTGTACCATTGTATAAGAGTAAGGGGAACAAGAGTGATTGTAAGAACTACAGAGGAATAAGCTTGCTCAGCGTGCCTGGTAAAGTATTTGGAAGAATACTGATTGATAGAGTACGAGAAACTACACAAACTAAGTTGTGGGATTTGCAAGGTGGCTTGATGCCAGGGAGAGGATGTGTCGATCAGATGGTTGCTCTCCAGCAGGTGATTGAAAAGTGTTTAAAGGTAAAAAGGAAGTTGTACTGTGCGTTTGTAAATCTGGAGAAAACATACGACAGAGTGAATAAGGAGAAGCTGTGGGAAATATGAAATGAATATGACGTAAATAAAGGTCTAATAAATGGAATAAGGGCAGTATACAACGGTAGTCGGGCATGTGTTAGGGTGAGAGGAGGTGTGAGTGAATACTTTAATATTGAGCAAGGAGTGCGACAAGGCTGTGTGATGTCACC
Organism: Vesta saturnalis; assembly: GCA_036346205.1. Taxonomy (NCBI): domain Eukaryota; kingdom Metazoa; phylum Arthropoda; class Insecta; order Coleoptera; family Lampyridae; genus Vesta; species Vesta saturnalis. Next base: position 2,448,191 of record JARFJB010001339.1, read on the forward strand.
ATGGTTGTTCAATGTATACGTGGATAAATGTCTTGGCAAACATTTACCGATACAAATGGTGTAATGGTTGGTGACGTAAATGTACGACTTCTGGTGTATGCAGATGACACAATCTTATTAAGTGACAGTGCGGATGAGCAAACCACTCTGAGAGAGTTTGATACAGTCTATGAGAGCATGGACCTAAAGGTAAACGTGAACAAAACTAAGATTGTGGTGTTCAATTGGGAAGGTGGAAAGGAGAGTAGAGTATTTACTCTGCAAGATGAAATTGTGGAGCAAGTAGACGAGCTGGTATATCTCGGTAGAATGTTTACTTCAGATGGTACAATTGAGAGCGAGATTGGATGAAAGGTCAATGCTGGAAGGAAAGTGATTGGAAGTATGTGGACGATAATGAGAAATGAAAGCATGAGCCTAACTGCGAAACGAGCAATCTATAATGGCGTATTCGTTCCGTCAGTACTATATGGAAGTGAGACAAGGGTATGTCAAAAAAAGCACGAAAGAAAAATAAATGCCGTGGGTATGAGATTACTGAGAAGCGCATGTGGTAAAACGAGAAGGGACAAGATAAAAAATGTATGCATAATAACGGAGTGTGGTGAGGAAAGGACTATGATGGATAGATATAAAAGTTGTACATTACGTTGGTTTGGTCACATTGAGAGAATGAACAACGCCAGATTAACGAAACAATATATGTGAATGAGGTTAGGGAAAATGCCGGGTCTGGTAGGCCCCGTAAAACTTGGCTGAATGTAGTAAAATCTATTAGGAAAGAAAGATAAGGAAATTTAAAAACAGAAGGGCATGTCAGAGACTATGTATGAATCTTGCGGAAGCTAGGGAGGTATGCGGAGATAGGAAAGCATAGAGAAAGATTTTGAATGAAAAATAAATAAGAGGCCTACCCCGCAAGGGAATGGCGTGAAGATTAAGTTAAGTTAAGTTTTAAGTATGTAATTGTTACATTTTGATTTCTTAATTTCTTTCAACAATGGAAAGTGGTGAGTGTTATTACTTTTCAATTGCGATTTAAGCAATAATTCTGAAATGATTTGATGTGATTAAATGTATCCATTATGAGGTTATCTTTTCCTTCCGATGATATATTTAATTGATTGGGATTTTCAACAATATCCATTACAAAGCACATATCCAATAATTACTGTTCATTTATTAATTATGGAGCAGGTCTTTGCTTGGCATCCATAAATAAATCAATTCCTTCTAGTAACAAACAAAATACATCCACGTACCACACAGCGATCGACTGGTAACTCATAAAACCTCTGTAAACATCTTCCACAACTTAACCACCTGATTTGATTGAAGTATACGTCACCATATTCAGGATCTAATTCTTTCAGGAACCTCTTAAAGTGTCGATACGGAAGTGCATGTGATCGAATGTAATTCACGGTTTCTATAACTACTTGCGTAACACGATCCATCAATAAAACTTGGGCACATACATTTTCTTGATGTATCAAACAATGGATTATATTTAAATCTCCTCTTTTGGAGAGTTTGGTAGTATTGTTGTTGGATTCTATTTTTCTTCACCTATCATCAGCAGGTGCTCCAACAGTTGATATTACCGAAAGTATTTCCAAACCCAAGTTGTTTTCGCAAATTTTTAACAGCATGGAAAATATCTTCTTCTGTTGTTGTACCTTTCTCCAGTTACTTTAAGTGATTCATTTACTCCACGAAGGAAGCAAGCTCAGCTGGGTCTGAAATGTCTGTGCTTTCGTCAAATGCCAAGGAAAAATATTGGAAATCTCGGATTCTGTCGCGCAGTTTTAGAATAATTTCATATGAAATGTCATTAATTGGACGACACACTGTTTGCCGAAATAGGCTTAGGTTCGGAAGTAGGTTACTTTAATCAGGCAAAATATCCTTCACAACAGCTTCCAAACATTGTTGCACAAATTCACCATCCGAAAATTTTTTTTTGCAATTAAAAATGAAACAGAATAGCTTGTCTTAACAATATTGGAAGGTTGCTGTAATACTGCACCAACCATTTTTTTGTTGAGCCTTTAATCGCGACTTAAACTCCTTGAGCTTCGATTGTTTCACTTCTTTATCGAATTTCAAGTAATCCTTATCTTCTGTCTCGTAATGCCTCTTAACATTATACTTCTTAAATGCAGCAGCGACTTCTCGGCGAGTTAAACACAATAATTTTGTATTTTGAACTATGAAGAAGTACTTTTCTTCTCATTCCTCGCTATACTTTCTATTTTCGTCAGTTATTCTTCTTTTCTTTACAGTTATACTGAAAATAAGAGAGATATTAAATATATCCTGTTTTTAATTGTTAAATTAAAAGTCATTTTTAATTTAATAGGAATTATTACATGACTGTTGTTTTAAATATGTTGTTGGAGTATAAGTATATTAAAATAATTATCCTGCAGTCACAGCACACAAAATGAAACTGAAAATGAAATGAAATTAAAAGGAAACTTTCACTTGAAACTGAGAGTCTGCTCTGCTATCAACGAGCAACCGCGCGCGTGTCATGAGTTCGCAGAATATAATGTAATTATTCTGCAAACTAATAACTACAAACTCATAAATAAAATAGGCAATAGCAATAATATTCGCAAGAATATTATTTTAATATCAAAGTTGATTTCGTCTCAAAATTTCGACAGTTAATTTTTGAATATATGGATGCACAAATGATGTATTATTTAATACATTGGTTTTCACTACTTTGGCCATTATAAAATATATATATTTTGTACGAGTGTGATGAATCTCGCGGGTCGGAAAAATGAACAAAGTGGGCCGCGAGTTTGCCACCCCTGGCCTAAAAGGTAGTCTAACACGACTTACCATTTATTAAACGGAATGTGTCACGTATTCCTTGTTTCATGTCCTCCGCAGTTTTTGGTCTAAGATTATACACTTTGTCTTTAATAAATCCCCAAAGGAAGAAATCAATCGGAGTAAGGTCGAGGGAACGATCAGGCCAACTAATTGCTCCGCCTCTGTCTACCCAACGATTTGGAACGGTTTCATTTAAAAATTGTCGAACTACTCGATGATAATTGTAATGGATGCACGGAAAATTCAAATTACGCGCTAAATTGTATATTTTGTGGATTGGGAAATGATTGTTTGTTGTTGTTAAGTAAATGTATTTGAAATTGATAAAAAAGCTTGAGTTTGCTTCCCTAAATTGTGTACATAATTAATTAGGGAATATTTAATGAACTCGGCCGGTTGAAAAAGCAAAAAGCGTAAGAAGGTCTCCGAACAAGTCCGGGGCGAAACGCCGAAAGCAAGTTGCGAAGCCCTACACCTGTCTTACAATCAGAATGCAGAGAATTAATCCTCCAATCAGAGCACGGGCACTAGGTGGTGGAGCTTAGGACAATCAGAAGCAAGAGGGGCGGTCGCACGTACATCCAATCAGATAGGAGTTGGTGTGGTCTAGTCTTAGCCCCGACTTAATGAAGTCAAAAGGGCCATGTCTAGTCGTACCCCTTCGTAAACTAGTCTAAATTGAAGCTAGACCACACTCAAGGGGCATCGAACACGCCTAACCATATAAACTGCCAAAAAGGCTCTTAGTATTGCCAAAAGGACCTTAATTAGGGACTAAAACCAGCTGAGGGTTTGAAAAAAGGTCCCCGAAAAGAAGCCTACCCCACTCCTAACTCCATCCACAACCCCCACCTAGACCCACACTCTACCCCCCCCCCCCCCGACACCACTATGACGCCAGCAGAGACTCAACGGCACCCCTTCTACTCATATATCTTACTTGCCAACAAAACGAACATTTCATCTTTTGAAAACAGCTGTACAGTATTTTACCTGACAAAAATGTTAAACGTTAAGAAATAATGAACAATGGTAGGCTTGTAAAAGTACAGAATACTAAATCGAATGCTGTTGTTGTACTGATACAATATTTTGTGTTTATTTCTTGAAAAACGGTAAGAAATATAAACAGGTTAATGCATACCAAAATGTTTGCCCTTCAATCTTGAATCGAGTGACGTTAATAAACAGTATACTAAGAAATATACTGTGCCTTTCAGCTTCAGATGATACTATTTTCGTACCCAAAAAAAGTTTTTCGAAATAATTCGAAAACCATGTGAGATAGATACAGGGAATGCCACAGCATATTGATAACACATTTAATACTGCATCTGTCAAAGTTCAAAAATACAAGGTGTTCTATTTGAGAAAAAAAGTTTTCAAAATTTTACGATATTTAAGTTTGAAATGACTTTTGGATCATATAAATTCACACTAAATACTGTAACAAAAAGCCTCCCCAGCAACATATGTAAAGCACATGGCTGCACTAGTAACAGAACAGGAGAAAAGCGTCTTTTTCTGATGCATTAAAAAAGTCAAAATTTGAAAAAAAAAGATAACAAAGGAAGACCCTGTGTAGCTTATTTAGGGACACAGTGTATGTACTTCAATATTAATACATTTTAGCACGTAAAGCTTTTCGTGACATCTAACTTTTGCCCGAAACATTTTGCTCCTTCTATCATATTAACGCACTGTTATATATATATATATATATATATATATATATATATATATATATATATATATATATATATATAGAGAGAGAGAGAGAGAGAGAGACTGACTGACTGACTCAATGATTGACAGTAGATTCCTTTTGTACTGTAAGAATCCACTAAGGGTGTATTTCTAGAAATTACATACCTAAAGCGGTAAAACAGGGGTTGAAATGTTTGTATGAAAATCGATTTTTTTTTAATTAGATAGTATAAAAACTGGTATTTGACTGTGTGGTCAGAAATAAATAAACACGTGTTTCAATGTTTTTGGAAAATCAACCCTTAAGGTCACCCCTTAGGGGTGAATATGGGAGGTGTAAGTTGTGGGTGAGTCCCGTTATTTTTGAAGTCACATCCATAAAATTTTATATTTAAGCTGATGGATAGAGATAAAGAAACACCTGTTTCAACGATTTTGGAAACTCAAATCCTAAGGGGTTTAAAATGAGGATGAAAGTTTGTTGAATTATGTGTTTTTAATTAATCGTAACATATCATTGTCTGCATTGTCTGTAGTGCTTTTACGATGACTTTAATGAATTGACGGTTAGGGGATGAATTTAACTGCTTTTTATCCACGTATTAAAAGACCTAACGCGAACGAAAGCTAGTTTCATAACAGGTTCTGGAAAAAATTAAAAACGAAATCTAACTTCAAATACGGAATATTTTTCGAACACATAAACCGGACGATACCTTCAAAAAAAAAGGTTGCAGTTTTGTAACAGAGTTTAAACACTAAGACATTCCTTCTATAAAAGATTTTCGTTTGCACTTTAGTTCTGAAATGTATAGCGGATTTTATGTCGTTCCTTTCGTAAGAAGGCAAAATCGCCTGGTCGTCAAGAAATCGTGGCGTGCAGGGGATAGTTAGAGGTGGTTTTCCTAAAAATTGCAAAACATTTTTTTTTTTTTGCTTGATTTAAATCCATCCCTTTCCGCGCTTGGAGTCATTTTCAGTCATTACGCAGGGTTACTTTGACCGTCCTTCATTCCTTGCTTGAACTACGTGTTTAAGTAGAAGCCATTTTCGCTTTCTTTAAACCTTTTTATTAAGAGTGCCACATTTATATGGCAAACTTTAGTTATACTCTTACCACTTATTTTACTTTGAGTTTAATTTTATTTTAACGTTAACTTTGCAAGATGATGCAATAGCTTTCTTTGTTACTGCGAAGTGGGATTTCAATTACCAAATTTTACTATGAACCATACAAAATCAATTCAGTTTGGATGTTTATAAAGAAATGTCTATATATTTGGAATAACCAGCATATCAATCTGATGTTTATTTCACCTTCCCTTAAAATTGCGCAACAAAATTTAAAGTGATGAGTCAACAGCATTTCCTTATCTGCTGAAGTTCTAGTGACACCCAAAATGTAAAAGAAATTACATCAAGTATTTTATGTTGTTAATTACTTCACATTATAGTTTAAAGCAGATAATTAAGAATCACTAACATTCGTTTTTTAAGAGATCATCATTATAATCAAATTAAGTATAGTAATAAGACTCATTATTGTCATTATTTTTTACTTGTTATTTTCATGAGTTTGTTGTGACTTTTTTATTTTTTAAAGTTTATTTGTTCCTTAAAAACAAATTGGCTTCCGAGATTACATTATTTATTTTCAGGTTTGAAGCAACACCTTTTTTTTTTGTAAAGCAAACATATCTAAGCAATTCTATTTTTGTTAATAAGCAAATCAAATGTTATTGAACCTGGACCTATTAATCTACTGATGAGCAAAGTGACATAAAATCTTCTAGTTATTGATTATTTTCCATAGCCAATTATAGCTCTGGGCTAGAAGTATTTAATCATAAGTGGGTAAATTATTTTTACGACACCTGTAAAGATTACAACCACATACAATGATTTAAGGGATCAATTTGTAGAAAGCCATGATTTAGAAGTTACAGTGCAGGAATTTACGTTTAATGATAGGGAACGTGAGTAATAGCAAATTACAAAATGAAAAGGCTACTACCTATTACATTTATTTTACATTTTGTCATATTTTTTGATATGGAAAAAAAACTTAGAAAAGCAATTAAAAAGTCGCTATATCCAAAATACAGCAAAGCAAGAAAATAAAGTTTATGATGTGTGTCATCATTTTTGTAGATCGAGAACAATTTCTGAAACTTCAACTTCAAGGACTAAGTTAGCAAAAAGCCAGGGTTCGATCAAAATGAATTACACATCTCCATCAACTTTGGAGTATTTTGATAATGAAAAGAAAGATATATTTTTCTTGCCTCGTAGTGGTCATTTCTGTTCCTTAAAATTTTTAAACCTCGCCAAAAATGAAAGGCGTCAAATAGCAGGTCATGAAAACATTAGCGCACAGGTAAACAAGAATAATTTTTATTTCAGATAAAATTGCTGACGGTGTCATATACAACAAAATTATAGATAATATAAGAGATGGTGTCACATCATCTTCTGAAGTAAACAGAATAACTCTCATAGAGCGACAAGATCTGCGTAACATTAAAACAGAATTCCATCTTCAGGGTCACTTCCACTTACGCACAAATGATGTTTTGAGTGTGAAAATGTGGATACAAAAAATCTCAAAGAAGAAGGATGAATTGCCCATCTTATTTTCTAAAATGTAAGATACACCACTTGATAACTTTGATGTTCAAAGATTTTATATTAATGTTGAGACCAAAATGTCAACAAGAAGAATTGTTAAAATTTGGGTAAAATAAAGTTTGTGTCAATTCTACTCATGGGACAACAATTTATGATTTTCTTTTAACAACTCTTGTAGTTGCGGACGAATATGGTGAAGGTGTTCCTGGTGCTTTCCTTATTTCAAATAAAATGGATACATATAATCTATCTTACTTTTTTTAAATTATTAAAAACAAATTAGGCAACATAAAAGCTACAGTTTTTATGTCTGATGATGCCCCAGAATTCTATAATGCGTGAAGCAGCATAATGGGTCAACCAACACATCGCCTCCTTTGCACTTGGCACGTAGACCGAAATTAGTGAAAGAATTTAACAATAATTAAAGGACAAGAATTAAGAGCAAAGGTTTACAAGGCTTTACGCATTCTATTGGAAAGCACTGCTACTGAGGAGTTTAATGAATTTTTACATTTTTTTTTAGTTGAACTACTCAGTAGCAACGATACAAAGGCGTTTGGATAATATTTTCAAAAATATTATTCAGAAAGAGCACCTCTCTGGGCATTTTGCTACAGAAAAGGTTTAGGAATTAATACAAACATGTACCTTAAAGCAATTCATCGAACAATCAAATATATATATATATATATATATATATATATATATATATATCGATAAAAAAAATAGATGACTTGATGCATATATTTATGCTTTAATCAAAATGGTTCGAAACTGCATGTTTAAAAAATTTACGAAAGATATTAAAAGGGCCATGTCCTATAGGATAAAGTTAATCCAAAAAAGTAATTTGTGTAGCCGCAGTATTGAAATCAAATATATAAGCTTCAAAAAAGGCTTTGTTGTGACTTTGTAAAGTCACAACATGATAAAGAAGAGGATTATACAGTTAAGGATCTACATCATGAGAATATATAGCATAGTTCATATCCTTGTCAATTGTTCATGTAGCGAGTGTAATGTATGTTTACAACAATTTTCATGTACATGTATTGACTACTTCATAAAGTTTAATTTATGCAAATACATACATGCAGTAATACATTGTTTGACTCTGTCCACCGAAGAACCAATAAACTGGAAACCTGGAATAAGTGATGATAGTATTATCCAAACTTTTATAACACATTGCGGTTGTAAGTCACCTAAATTAAACAATGAAGAAATAGTTGCTGTCTTAGGAGTGTTATCTGAATTGGTGTCAACAAGAACACTTTCTTTTGATGATAAGCAAAATATAATACATTTGGTAAATAAATATATTGACATTCTCTAATAGTGTTATATATTACAAATCAATAAAAAACGAACCATGTAATAAGAAAATTGCAAAAAAGCCTACATTTGAGTCTTCAAAAAGGAAACATAACTCAAGTGGTAATGTAAAATTTCAAAAACCTTCTCTTAAAGAACAAAAAGAACTTATAAATGAATGTATGAATGCAAATCAAACTGACCATTCTTGTTTATCATCCACATATCCAGGAATATTTCACTAATTTATTTATAATTGCTAACTTTTGATTTTATGTATATTTTAAGTTTCTTCCCATTTCATTTTCTGTACTTTATAAACTTTAGTTTTAGTTTATTCAGCTAAGTAGGGAGTTAATGACAGTTTGCACAATACCATACAATACACCTACTTGTGCTCTTTTGACCAAGTAAAAACAAGTACTTCATTGCATAAATATTTATACTACTTAAATATTTTAAGCTCTTGTTAAAGGTAATTAAATTAGATTTATTGACAACAGGGGGTTATTTCTTACATTTTAAAATAGCAGTAAGTATGTGGACAAATAAAAGGAGTGTTGTTTTTATTATATAAGTATAAACTGTCTGGTTTGTAAGGACTTCCTCGCAGAAAGTTGTACTTGTAATGTAAGTTAGTTACATTGCAATGATAACCTGTTAAGAGTTACATCTTGCAAATCGTTTAAACCCCTATAATAAATAGTATGCAGTTACAAACATCCTTTTTATTTTAAATAGTATGCAACAAACTGTTAATACCTTCCATAATTGATTCAATTAAATTGTTAATTTAGTGTCCCAAAAATTCAAACCCTGTGGGTTGATCCTAAAATCTGTTGAGTGTGATGTAGCTACATACGCAAATAATTTGCAAAATTGTATCCAACTCATATTTTTGTATTCATTACCAATATTCACAAAAATATGTATTATATATACTATGTTTCCATATTCTTAATGAAGCTAGCTTGTATTATAACCTCATGAAAAAATAAAGATTAACTTCAAAATACCCCATGTGCCTTAAATATCTCACATTAATTTCATTTAAAATGAATTGATACTTTACACCATTTTTCAAATGATAATATTCGTTAAATGTTTGTCTCTATGAAAGGGAAATTATTATTGTGAAATATGCATACCACATTCTATTAGATATTTTCATTAGAAATTAGCCTAGAACTTTATAAATATCCAAACCCTAGAAGTAACAAGGTCACTTACATAATCTAAGGATCACATGGTCTAATTGCATAAATATATATGACCTATGCTAAGGAACTAGAATCAGTTCAATACTTAATGTACGCAATAATGTGCAGCTTGTTTTGCTCTTTTATGTGTTCCTTTCTATAATGAATGTTTAAATATGTGTACAACAATTTTCATGTACATGTATTGACTAGGTACTTCATAAAGTTTAATTTATGCAAATACATACATGCAGTGATACATTTTTTGACTCTGTCCACCGAAGAACTAATAAACTGTAAACCGGAAATAAGTGATGATAGTATTATCCAAACTTTTATAACACATTGCGGTTCTGAGTCACCTAAATTAAACAATGAAGAAATAGTTGCTGAATTAGGAGTGTTATCTGAATTGGTGTCAACAAGAACACTTTCTTCAGATGATCAGCAAAATATAATTCATTTGGTAAACAAATGTATTGATATGCTCTAATAAAGTTATACGTTACAAATCAATAAAAAACGAGCCATGTAGTGAAAATTGCAATACAACCTACATTTGGGTCTTCAAAAAGGAAACGTAACTCAGGTGGCAATATAAAATTTCAAAAACCATCTCTTAAAGAACAAAAAGAATTTATGAATGAATGTATGAATGCAAATCAAACTGACCATTCTTATTTACCTTCCACATCTACAGGAATATTTCACTAATTTATTTATAATTGCTAACTTTTGATTTTATGTATATTTCAAGTTTATTCACATTTCATTTTCTGTACTTTATAAACTCTTGTTTAGAACATTAAGTACCTATTAGTTTTAGTTTATTCAGCTAAGTAGGGAGTTAATGACAATTTGGACAATACCATACAATACACATACTTGTACTCTTTTGACCAAGTAATAACAAGTACTTCATTGCATAAATATTTATACCTCTCCAGTATTGGATTTTAGTAGTATGAAGCTATAGTGAATCAGATAATGTTATAATACTATATATCATAACTATACATAAAGCAGTGTCCACTATATGTAATTTAGTTAGGTTCTGTAGACATAATTATATTGTTGGAGTAGGTAATTAATGTAACTATTAGGAGATTAGAACCAGCATACAAAAATACCATTACACTGCTCCCACTGTTCCAAAATATTCTGGACAAGACTACTTAAATATTTTAAGCTCTTGTTAAGGTAATTAAATTAGATTTATTGACAACAGGGGGTTATTTCTTACATTTTAAAATAGCAGTAAGTATGTGGACAAATAAAAGGAGTGTTGTTTTTATTATATAAGTATAAATGGTCTGGTTTGTAAGGACTTCCTCGCAGAAAGTTGTACTTGTAATGTAAGTTAGTTAAATTGCAATGATAACCCGTTACCCAGCCAACACATTTTCATCTTTGTTACGTAACACTTACATGTTTTGAATTACATCACACGTTATTTAGACATACTATACTTAGCACATGTAGAGCTCATTTACTTTCTAATGTCAGCAACATGGTACGTTTAAATAATGTTTTCAAGATGTCAAATGTAATATACCCTTGATATCACAAAGTTATATGCATGGTAGGTACAGAAAACATATAGCAGAGATGTTAAATGTTATGTAAATGGTCTGAGAAACATACTAGTACCATTGATATCACAAAGTTATATGCATGGTAGGTACAGAAAACATATAGCAGTGATGTTACATGTTATGTAAATGGTCTGAAAAACGTACTAGTAATAAGTACATAGTATTCATGCATTTTTTTTATCGCTGGACATAAGATTTACATAGTAAAAATTATACCTGTAGTTAACTATGGCCAATTGTACTAGGACTTTTGAACAAATTTGGTTTTCCAATAACCATGTACCACAAAAATGCATGATTAGAATAGTATTAACTTTAGTTGTTTAAATTAACACAATCCAGTAGATAAATTAGTCATGTTGGAGTGTGACAAATCTTGTACCACATATTTTATTTTTATTAATTTTACATTATAGTTAATAAATTCACATAAAATAATGATTCACATTATTATTCTAATCATGCAGTTTTGTAATACATGCTTATTGGAAAACCAAATTTGTTCAAAATTCTTATTATAAAAAAAGTAACAATAGGTACAATTTTTAGTATTTAAATCCCTGTAGTCAGCGAAAAAGAAATGTAAATTAAATTTACTTCTCTAAAAATATTTACTTTGATCCACAGTCTGAGGAATACACTGAACTAGATTATACAAGTAGTCATGAACTGTGTGAATATTGTATACATTCAGACATGGATTTTTTTAACTAAATGCCAAATTTAATTTTTTTGAAAAATAAATCAATTAAATTTGTGTTTAATCATTGATATGTTTTATTTAATTTTATAAATACGTAAATGTAAGTAAAGGATTTGATTATTATGGAATAAAAACATGGTAAAACTTCTTTCTTTCTCTATGGTAATTCTTATATAAATTTAAGAAAAAAAACTATTTATATGTATACCATATAAATGTATTATTTACTTTTAACACTCAACTAATTACTAGAATATATATATAAAAAATATGTATATAGAAATATCAAAGATTAAAATATAGTACATATCACGCTGTGTTCTCCTTATTTTTTTTAGTATTGCGATTCAGCCTCTGCTTGGCATGGCGAAACCATTCTGAAGATATATTTTCGAATTCGTTTTCTCGCATTTTGTAAGTATTTAGAATTACTCCTAAAATTAATTTAAGGTAGTGAAGCATACATAATAGAATTCAATCTTACCTTTTATACAGATGATTGATTTTTTATCACACATCCGGTAGTTCTTGCGCTGGCCCAACCAAGAGCAATTTACAGACATATTATCAGAATAAACTTGTTTAAAGATACGATGCATATTTTCTTTTGGACCACTCCCACCGATACTATTTATAAATTTATTCTGAAAAATCATTTTCAAAATAGTATTTTAATTGAACTGTATTAATTCAATTATGTATACTATTGGTTAATAAACTTTTTTGTTTATGGAATTATACAGATTCATTAAAATTACTTGCTGAAAAAGGTTTTTACAATGAATTTCAAATACTCACAAATAATTTAACATTTTCTTCAAACTGTAATAATTGTTCGAAATTTTCTAATGCTTCCAAATCCCGCACTGGCAAATATTGTTTTAAAACAGCCACAGAGTCATCAAGACCAGAATCATAACTAGTTCTGTACAAAACTTTATCATGAAGTTCCACCATCTGTGCTTTAATTTCGGATACTGCGTTCCAAATTTTATTTATAGTTTGGGAATCTAGAAAACGACACGGTGCCAATACTGTACATGTACATTGTTTGTATTAAATATTTATTGTAAACATCATAAAAGGTCCCGGTACGCGTTCGTTGCATACCGTCACAAAAAAAACACTGATTTTTCAAATCAAGTTCAGTTCAGCATTTATACAACCATACAAGTAGGAAATGAAGAGTCAAGTATTATTAAAAACAATAATTTGTAATCTACTGCTACTTATTACCATAAAAATTATTTTTGAAATATTTACCACCAAGTCTTGAAATATTTTTTATGATGTTTAAATTATTGTAAGAAATCCTTCATATAAATTTATTTGCCTTCTATTGAAAACAAAAACTCAGTAAGTACTAATATACCCAAACAAAATGATACTACTAACAGAATTAGTTTGTTAAACATTTCCGAAAATTAAGAAAAATGATCTTTACTGCATAGATCTAGTACTTGTTATAATTAAATCAGTATATTGTAAAGTATTCCAAAAAACCATTATTGCCTTTGATAGATTTTAAATTGTCATGTATGATCAGCAGAATTGGTTACAAGATATTGTTTTGATAACCACTAGTAAAAAAATGAAATCAATTAATAGCTAGGAATTAAATTATTATAGCATTATTTAGTCACATACCATTCAATGTGAAAGAGGAACCTAATGACAGAGCAGGGAGGATGTGCTTCTGTGATAAACAGTGACAATCAACAGATACAGGAGTTGAATTTTGCACACTATAAGCGCTATTAACAATTCCCTTTGGTAAACTATCTAAAATATAAACTTCTGTGTTAGGTATTACTTATATATACATGGTATAAACATATTTACCTATTGTGCTATCAGTAACTTCTGCTACAGGTATAACTGAAGATTCAACTTCTTCGAAAATGATCGGCATATTGTTCAGATCATGTGAGAAAGTGGGTGGAGGACTTACAGCATGCTCTATAAAAATAAAAAAGGAGTGTGGTTTATAAGATAGTATTAAAACAAAGACTCACTCTTTCTTTTATTACATATGCTATTGTCAGAATCACCAGAATCCCACTCTTCAGCAAAAAAGTGTTTTTTTGGCTTCCTCTTTACTGCTGCTGAAGTTCCACATTCTTCCGAAGATGAGTACTTATTGTCCTCTGCTTTCTTACGAGCTGTATGTAGTGATTCTAAAATAAACATTAGTGTTTTATTCAATTTTTATAAAAACAACCGACGCTCTTACTACAGAAAAATTCAACTGCAACTTTATTTACAGTCCACGTATCCTTGTTTGGGTCAACTGCTTTAGAAATGTAGGTGCCAACATTCTTTGCAACAGGCCAGTAGCATAAAGTGTTATTCTGAAAAAGCCATTTGGATGGGATTTCTGACACCACATCATCAGACTGGTTGTGTTCATCGATAAATCTGACAACTGCATATGGCATTGCCTGCATAAAATCCTCTTCGTTCTCCATATTACAATAACTGGAAATCATCATTTAAATATTAGAGTTATAAGAGTCACATCTTACAAATCGTTTAAACCCATATAATAAATAGTTTGCAGTTACAAACATCCTTTTTATTTTAAATAGTGTGTAACAAACTGTTAATACCGTCCATAATTGATTCAATTAAATTGTTAATTTAGTGTTCCAAAAATTCAATCCTTGTGGATTGATCCTAAAATCTATTGAGTATGATGTAGCTACATACACAAAGAATTTGCAAAATTGTATCCAACTCATATTTTTGTATTCATTATCAATATCACAAAAATATGTATTATACATACTATGTTTCCATATTCTTAATGAAACTAGCTTGTATTATAACCTCATGAAAAAATAAAGATTAACTTCAAAATAACCTGTATGCCTTAAATATCACACATTAATTTCATTTAAAACGAATTGATACTTTACACCATTTTTCAAATGATATTTCTTAAATGTTTGTCTCTATGAAAGGGAAATTATTATTGTGAAATATGCATACCACATTCTATTAGATATTTTCATTAGAAATTAGCCTAGAACTTTATAAATATCCAAAGCCTAGAAGTAACAAGGTCACTTACATAATCTAAGGATCACATGGTCTAATTGCATAAATATAATATGAACCTATGCTAAAGGAACTAGAATCAGTTCAATACCTACTTAATGTACGCAATAATGTGCAGCTTGTTTTGCTCTTCTATTTATTCCTTTCTGTGGTGAATTTTAAATATGTGTACAACAATTTTCATGTACATGTATTGACTACTTCATAAAGTTTAATTTATGCAAATACATACATGCAGTGATACATTTTTTAACTCTGTCCACCGAAGAACCAATACACTGGAAACCTGAAATAAGTGATGATAGTATTATCCAAACTTTTATAACACATTGCGGTTCCAAGTCACCTAAATTAAACAATGAAGAAATAGTTGCTGAATTAGGAGTGTTATCTGAATTGGTATCAACAAGAACACTTTCGTCAGATGATAAGCAAAATATAATTCATTTGGTAAATAAATATATTGATATGCTCTAATAATGTTACATGTTACAAATCAATAAAAAATGAGCCATGTAATAAGAAAATTGCAAAACAGCCTACATTTGAGTCTTCAAAAAGGAAACTCAACTCAGGTGGCAATATAAAATTTCAAAAACCATCTCTTAAAGAAGAACAAACAGAATTTATAAATGAATGTATGAATGCAAATCAAACTGACCATTCTTATTTACCTTCCACATCTACAGGAATATTTCACTAATTTATTTATAATTGCTAACTTTTGATTTTATGTATATTTTAAGTTTATTCACATTTCATTTTCTGTACTTTATAAACTCTTGTTTAGAACATTAAGTACCTATTAGTTTTAGTTTATTCAGCTAAGTAGGGAGTTAATGACAATTTGCACAATACCATACAATACACATACTTGTACTCTTTTGACCAAGTAATAACAAGTACTTCATTGCATAAATATTTATACATCTCCAGTATTGGATTTTAGTAGTATGAAGCTATAGTGAATCAGATAATGTTATAACACTATATATCATAACTATACACAAAGCAGTGTCCACTATATGTAATTTAGTTAGGTTCTGTAGACATAATTATATTGTTAGAGTAGGTAATCAATGTAACTATTAGGAGATTAGAACCAGCATACAAAAATAGCATTACACTGCTCCCATTGTTCCAAAATATTCTGGACAAGACTACTTAAATATTTTAAGCTCTTGTTAAAGGTAATTAAATTAGATTTATTGACAACAGGGGATTATTTCTTACATTTCAAAATATCAGTAAGTATGTGGACAAATAAAAAAAGTGTTGTTTTTATTATATAAGTATAAACTGTCTGGTTTCTAAGGACTTCCTCGCAGGAAGTTGTACTTGTAATGTAAGTTAGTTACATTGCAATGATAACCTGTTAAGAGTCACATCTTACAAATCGTTTAAACCCTTATAATAAATAGTATGCAGTTACAAACATCCTTTTTATTTTAAATAGTGTGTAACAAACTGTTAATACCTTCCATAATTGATTCAATTAAATTGTTAATTTAGTGTTCCAAAAATTCAATCCTTGTGGATTGATCCTAAAATCTGTTGAGTGTGATGCTACAAAGAATTTGCAAAATTGTATCCAACTCATATTTTTGTATTCATTATCAATATTCACAAAAATATGTATTATATATACTATGTTTCCATATTCTTAATGAAGCTAGCTTGTATTATAACCTCATGAAAATACAAAGATTAACTTCAAGTTAACCCAAATGCCTTAAATATCACACATTAATTTCATTTAAAATGAATTGATACTTTACACCATTTTTCAAATGATAATATTTGTTAAATGTTTGCTCTATGAAAGGGAAATTATTGTTGTGAAATATGCATACCACATTCTATTAGATATTTTCATTAGAAATTAGCCTAGAACTTTATAAATATCCAAAGCCTAGAAGTAACAAGGTCACTTACATAATCTAAGGATCACATGGTCTAATTGTATAAATATAATAGCAACCTATAATAAGGAACTAGAAGAAAATTATTCTATATCAAATGTTTATGTGTAAAAATCAGTTCAATACTTAATGTAGGCAATAATGTGCAGCTCTTTTATTTATTCCTTTCTATAATGAATGTTTAAATATTTACAAGTTACCACTCATGTGAGCATATAAGTTTTTTTTCATCTTAAATTGTTCATCACATATTTCACACATAACTTCTGCAATGTGTTATCCATATTTTTGTTGAAGTACGGTGCACACACTACATATACTTAATAAACGACGTTTAATACTAGCCAAAAATTATATTACTAATAATTTTTTTGATATGGATGTCAAGTGATTTATTTTAAAGCAGCCGTTTTTTTATTTTCATGTCTGGTTCTAAATAGTTCGCCAGGGGCCCTATTCTCGAGTTCACTCGACTTATTTCTCATGCGATATTTAACTCTTATCGCACAAAATATTAAAATTTTGTATTCTTAAAATTGTGCATTGGTTATTTTTCGAAGGATAGACATCGAATGGAAATTTACCGCTCTACAATACATCCTGTGTTCGATACATGCACATTACATTACAAGATTATTGACATTATTTCTTGTTTTAACTAACCTTAAATCTGACATTTAAAATTGCGAATTATGTCAAATTTTGATCAACAAGCAATGCTAGCAGTGGTTGAAGTAGTAGAAAATGCTCAAGGTGTTGTGCACGAACATAGACAATTTCATGCCAGCAGTGATGTCTTTCATTTAAGTGATCAGAAATTTGTTAAAATGTTTAGATTGACAAAAAATTTAGTTTGGGATCTTATTAACATGGTGTCAGATTTTATTCCAGCTCCGACAAGATCGTCAGCATTGGATGTTAAAACAAAGATAGAATGACTTAGGTTTCAGTCTTGTGAATTTTAAAAATAAAATGTGATAATTTGCTAATTTATTATGCTTATAGGTATTAATAGGATTAAAATTTTTTGCCAGTGGTAGTTACCAATTGGACAATGGTATTAATATTTACACAGCAGTAAGTCAACCATCTATGTCCAGATGCATCTGTGAGGTTGTAACTGCTTTGAATGAACCTGAGATATTTAACAGATGGGTAAAATTTCCAAGCACAGTAGAAGAAATGTCTCTCAAACGTGAAAGGTGTGTATGTTTACGTAATATAATACAAACATTTCACTTGTCTATTAATACATAGGTTTTACAATAAGTTTGGATTTCCTGGCGTTATTGGATGCATTGATTGCACACATGTTGCGATTATAGCACCACAGAACCATCCTCCTGATTATGTTGAACAGTTATATGTTAATAAAAAAAATGTTCAGCTAGTAAGTATTTAAAATTATAGTCTGGTTTAATTTTCTTTGCTATAGATATGTGACAGTGATATGAAAGTAATAAATGTAAATGCTTGTTATCCTGGGAGTACCAATGATTCTTTCATATGGAATAATTCGCAAGTGAAAGTATTAATGAAGCAGTTGCATGAACGTGGCCAGACTTCTTTTTATTTACTCGGTGAGAAATGGATTGTATTTAGAACTCAAAATATTAATCATTTTTTAGGAGACAGTGGTTACCCTCTTAGGCCTTGGCTTTTAACACCGCTAGAGCAAGAACCTGAACCACATTCACCAGAAGCTGCATATAATAATTGCCATAAGCATACTTGATCAATTATTGAAAGATGTAATGGGTTATTAAAAATTCGCTTCCGTTGTCTATTAAGACATAGAGTCTTACATTATTCACCAGATTATGCTTCGAAAATAATCAATGTGTGTGTTGTCTTGCACAATATATGTGTTGACAACAACGTTCCTGAACCAGTTAATGAAGAGGGTGATGTTGACGTAGATTATGGAATATTTATTAATGAACCACTGATTGTAGAGGTGGCAGTAAATGATAGGAGTGTCCATCCGAATCTAATACAGGCTCGTAGAATCCAACGAAGATTGGCGCATAACTATTTTTCTATCAATAATTAATACAAGTTTGATGGAAATTTATTTATTTTTTATTAAAGTATTTAATGATTCCGATGTATTTTTTAATAAAAGTATCTGTCAGCATTGAAAATTTGCTTCTCGTTCCTCACGTTGCCTCATAGTTTTTCTCTGTAGTACTTTTCCTTCATTTTTAGTTTTGTGATTCCCTGTTCGGCTAATGTTTTGGCTGCAGAAACTGCATTTTGAAGCCGTTTCAGAGATTCCTTCGTAGATGTACCTGTAATTAAATTGAATCTTTAAGTTGGCACGTGTATCTTTTGTACATCTAATAAATATATTAAAAAAATGTATGTATTTATGTAACAGAATTTGTAATATTTATTTTATATAAATAAAAATTTTTTACCAGATTTTAGATGTTTTTTTATTTTCATTTTGGGGGTAACTGCAGTTTCCTCCATAATGTTTGTCTGAGGTGTTTCACTGACGGAAATAATATGTGGCTCTATGGTAGGTACCTTAGGTGCTTCGGGGATGTGTAAATGGTACTCATGGTCTGTAAATTTATGGTAAAAACTATGGATTACAATTTAAAGTATATGAGAATACAGCAATATTATTTACCAAAGGTTTGGAATGGAATGTGTGACATTGTACCACATTCAGCTTGGCTTCCAATTTCATTACTTATTATTATTTCATTTCCAAAATCATACCATAAAATAAAATTATAAAATATACACCTACAATTCTATATCTTACGAATTCAACAGCTGATTCCAGAACATTTGTGTGACCACTGCAACTTATAAGGTTGATTAACTCCAGAATAGCTTCGTCAGCCGGTGGTTTGATGTCAGTAATCAAAGGAGGACCTCCACCTGTGCCATTTGCATGTTTTAATCTGGCAGCTTTTTGGCCTTTGACCGGAGATCTCGCCAACACTAATAATTAATAATATGAAGAATATATTGAAATAAAGATTGGCCATATACTGACAAAAACAATACATACTTTTCTCCATTGATTCCAGTCTTTGTTAGCTACGGGAATGGCATTTAATAATGACCCTGTGGCTTCCCATTTCTTTTGGGCGTCTTTCTTAGGAAAACTAGGTGAAAATCGCCCAGACACTAAATCTGGATGCTTTTTCATTTCTTCTACTAAATATTCTTTTTGTTTCGCAGAAATGTACCCATTTCGTTTATCCATGTCTATAATTCTGTGAATTCAAAAAAAAAATACCACAACGTAAAAATACTACTAAGAAAAACTTACCCAGAAATGATTTTTCACGTCTTTATTTATAAAACAAGAGTCAATTGAAAAATCAAAATAAATTACCACGACTGAATTTAACCTAACCTCCAATTTTCCCGCTGTAATATAAACCACGTGCTCACTAGTTAACACCTCTTATTGGTTACTAACGCTTTCTCCCGCCGAAATAAGTTCAGACATCGTTGATTTCATAGACATTTGCGAATCATTAACGAAAAGTGTTCAAGAATACCATCTCGCATGGCGCAGATATTGCATTCGATACTTTTCATTCGATGTATGTCACGTTCGACATCTTTCGTGCGAACTCAAGAATCGGGTTCCACGTATTCAATCGCAGCCTGTACTCCATTCCATACACCTGCAACACAGAATAAACTTATTCTGTGCCTGCAATGTCTAATCATATGTTAACCGTTTAACAGCATCAAACTTCACGACGTATCAATTCAAAGTCAAGGCTAGTTCTCTAGTCCTATGTTTAGCCGCGTAAATCAAATTTGCCCGTTTTGACAAATGCTTAAACCGTACTTTAAAATCGCGAGATGTCCGATTTGCATATTTTCCAATTCTAATGGGTTCAGCATAGAGAGAAAAATTTCCTTATTTCATTGGTTGATCGTTAAAGCGGGAAATTTATAATTGAAATTCTGTTCTTTTTAAATAGAAGTATAGTTAATTTATTATTGTTAAGTTATTTAATTCCTAATCACATAAATTACATTAAATATGTTGTTCAGAATGAACTAATAACCTATATTTCCACTTTGTTAGGTACATAATTACATTGTTCACATTTGTACTGTTTTGAAGAGATATGTTCAATAAAATCGTATCTCGAATCTGTTGTGTAGTCACATACATTACAACGGTCCAATTACGATTCGTACACATAAGAATATCAAGCAATGTAGAGAATTAGTCATGGTAGATGCATCCGGAGGTATGGATAAACAGAGACACAGTTTATTTTTTTGTTACTCCAACTGCAGCAGGGGGCTTACCAATTGCAGTGACCGAAAAGGAATATATCTTTAATGAAGCACTTCAAGAACTTAGGAACATTTTGCCAAGGGATTCTTTTTACAGTCAAAATTATGCAACTGTGTTCCTTACGGACAATGATTTAAAAGAAAGGACTCCCTTAAAATAGAATTTTCCTGAATCAGTTATGTTACTTTGCCAATTTCATTTTTTGAAAGCATGTTGGTCTTCGCTTTGTGACTCTAACCACAATAATTTAAAAAATCATCGTCAAGAATTATATTATTTAATCAAAAATATTGTCTATGCTACCTCTGTTGATGACTTAGTGAAACACCACAACTTACTGCTTAATTCTTCCCTATGTATTTCTTACCCATTATTTCATAAATATTACCTTAATATGTGGAAATCTAAAGACTGGGCTACATGTTATCGACAAATGTATATGTTAAGGGGAAGCAACACTACAAATTATGTAGAGGTAGTGTTCAGAATATTAAAAGATTGTATTTTAAACAGGGCAATGGCATTTAATTTAATACAGTTGGTAGATTAGATTTTAACTCGTTTATGAAATGTATATGGAAAAAAGGTTAATTGACTTTACTAATGGTCATTATCCAAAGGAGATGCTAGCAAGGATGTTACCTAAAGATAGTGGAGTCAGTGCATTGCACAAGGTTCAAAAGCTATCTGGCTGTGAAGTAGTATTTAGCGTAGTTAGTGGACAAAGTGGAGAAGAATATATTGTAGATTTAGCTGCAGGTTCATGTAACTGCCTTAAAGGACAAACAGGAATAATCTGCTCACATGGATCGGCTGTTCTTTTAAGTGTCCAATCTGAAATCGAATGTGGATATAATTTAGTGACAAATAAAACCAAAAAACATATATTATGTCGCCACTGGAAGAGAATGTCCCGCAGATTGGTTAATACCATTAAAAGAGTTTTCATCAAATAAGGAAACTGGAACCCAAGCTTGCATTTTGAGTAATAATTTAGAAACTGAGTTACAATGTAATAATAACACTAACATTTCTGATCAAACAAATGAAATCACTCTTAAAGGAAGTGGACCATCCATGCAATTAACAAGTGAAGAACACTCAGGATTTGAGGCCATCATTTTTAGGATTCGTAATGGGTTGGACAATCATCCTAACATTTATGTGCCAGCAGTTAGAAAAATGCTCAAAAATTCAGTTGATTTTGCCAATACAGAGACTGGCCTAATTACTGCCCTTCACACATTTGGAAAATACAAAGGTCTGTTGCCAGTTAAAAGAACCACATACAAAAATAGCTGTGCTAGAAGACATACTTCTGTTATGGGTGTTCAGCCAATTGCCATAGGAAGACGAAAACATTGTTTAAACCCAAAGAAGAAATTGTTAGCAATTGTCAAACAATAAAAATGGGCACAGTTTTAAGAGATCATTATTATACGAACTTCAACTATCTACCAGAGCAAAAGGAAACTCCCCATAATTTGCAAACGGCAGTATATTTAAATAAATGTGTGGGTAAATAAAAAATAAATCACCTACTCTATGAAAATCTAGCTGCAAAAATAATATGTACTTGTAAGTTTATTTTGTGTACCTATGTAATATATACCTATTGACTTTCATTTTTCCTGCAGTGTTGAATTTTATTAATATTAGTATGTACCTATAGCTATTGTAAAAACTTAATAAGTATTAAAATATAATGTAATAGAATGATTTCAAGCCTCTATTTTGATTTTTCATACATTCAAATTAAATAACTTAACAATAATAAATTAACTATACTCCTATTTAAAAAGAACATAATTTCAATTATAAGTTTCCCGCTTTAACGATCAACCTATGAAATAAGGAAATTTTTCTCTCTTCCAGTGGCGACATAATATATAAGTTCTTTGGTTTTATTTGTCACTAAATTATATCCACGTATGATTTCAGATTTCAGAATAGCCATCCATGTGAGTAGATTATTCCTGTTTGTCCTTTAATGCAGTTACATGAACCTGCAGCTAAATCTAAATTATATTCATCTCCACTTTGTCCACTAACTATGCTAAATACTACTTCCCAGCTTTTTAACCTTGTGTGATGTACTGACTCCACCATCTTTAGGTAACATCCTTGCTAGCATCTCCTTTGGATAACGACCATTATTCTTATGTGTACGAATCATAATTGGAGTACATATCACAACAAAATACTGAAGTTCATCTTTAGTTTTAAAAAATTTTGCAACACCTCCATTACTATTTTTGCTATATTCGTCCAGTTTTTCCTTTAAATTTTGAAACATAAGATTTCCAGAGAAACAACCATATTCACCCTGAAACTCTTTCTCAAACATTTTATGTACCTTTGAAATCGTTGGGATGTAATGTGTATCTGCAACTAACTGATAATAATTATCACTGTTTTCGAGTACAAGATCAGTTTTTAGACAGTTTAATGCTGATGAAGGATTATGTCCTTGTCGAAACAATGTCTTTAATTTTTCTTGTGTTTCATTCGACATGTCACGATATTTTAAAGTAGCCGCGCTTATTATGGAATGATTGTGTGAATCTTTAAATGTAATAATAGCAGGCCAGTCCAAAGTAAGAGTATCTACTTCTTTTGCTCTCGAATTCTTAATGAACCTGAAATTAAATTAATTCAATCATGTATATAAATGTACAAAAACAATTGAATAAAAAATTACCGTTTAACAACAATATTCATTTTTGCAGGGCAATTTATATTTTGTGAGGGACGGTTTGGTTTCGCTCTCCTATCAGTGAAATGAGCACATTTTAAATCAACCCTAAAGATGTTAATTTTACCACAATTTGCATAGGTAGCTGCTTTCCTCCATGTTGTCTTTGTGTGCTCTTGGTATTTGTTAAGCCAATTCTAAAAAAAAAGAATAACATTAAGACAAGCTATTAATTTAAGAATTATTCATCTTAGATACTTATATTTATTTTATTTCAGTACTTACTTCTGCAGAATCCCGACTGTTACCTTCTTTTATTCGAATTACATTCTCATTAGAAGTAAACCAGAAGGTAGTCCTCTGACAGTCTTGTCTACATCACTAGTATCTACCGTCGAATAATCCATCGTATTATTATCCATAATGTTTAACTTTCAAATTTAGCAAAAAGGTAAAGTCCAATCAAAAATAAACATATACCACCTAACCTATAATGTCAAATGGTAAGGTTCCCAAAACTAATTGAACTTTGTTAAGATATAATAAATGTTCATTTACAACAAAATTAGAGCAATTTAAAAAAAACATTTAGAGGAACATAATTTATTCACAAAATTGTTGTAATGTATGTGACTACACAACAAATTCGAGATACGATTTTATTGAAACTATATTTCTTCAAAACAGTACAAATGTGAACAATGTAATTATGTAACAAAGTGGAAATAAAGGTTATTAGTTCATTCTGAAAAACATATTTAATGTAATTTATGTGATTAGGAATTAAATAACTTAACAATAAGAAATTAACTATACTTCTATTTAAAAAGAACAGAATTTCAATTATAAATTTCCCGCTTTAACGATCAACCAATGAAATAAGGAAATTTTTCTCTCTATGCTGAACCCATTAGAATTGGCAAATATGCGTCCGATTTACATACAACAAATGTGTCTACATCAAAATTTGAATTTTGGAAGTGTCTAGAGTAACAAGCTGTATCGAATTTTTTTGACCTCGATAGTACATCGAATTATTTTTCGACGCCTAGTCCATACAAAACTCGACTCTATAATTAAATGCTCTCCGCAATTCTCGCTTTCTTAATTAATGAAAATTATATTTCAATAATCAAAACTAACGAGATTTATTACTGATAAGATTTCACTTGGCAACAATCTTCAAAAACTTCCTTTTGCAAACAACAATGACTGATTTCTTTTATTCGCGAAAATCACCCACCTGAAAAATATCGGGAATAAAGGCGAACAAAACAATAGTTACTCCGTTTTCGTACGTCTGTGTATACATTGCCTTTACTTCTTTCGTTCTATTTATTTATTGCGCTATATTTCACTCTTAGAGGAAACAGTCTTTTTCTAGGCTTCGTTGTTAACCTCACTTAAGTAAGTATCCCTACTAAGGTTAATAAGGAGAACTATAACATATTTTCAACAGACATTTTTCCAACTCCCACTCTGTTTTACCCTTTGGAGTGCTTACATTACATTGTTTTACTTTTGTCAACAGCAAGAAATTTATTTGTTAAGCTAGGTAAGTAATCCAAATGAAGTAATATTAAATAGAAATTATAACCTTTCGGTAGAAAGGTTGCGACTTGAAATATCAATGTGATATTTTAGAATATGTGGGCAACCGTATGCGTTCTTTGAAAGAAGGAGGAGAGGCTGTTGTTAAAGCAGGCATGTAATTTTATGGATTTATATGGATTAGAGGATAATACAAATTTTATAATTGCATGTTCGCTAATTGTATGAGAACCGATGTCATGGCTTGCATATTCTACAAAGGGGATTATTATGGATAAAGGTGTACCTAACAGCCTGCTGGAGATAAAATACACTTATACAGGTAGAACCTTTTATTACACATTTTTATTACAAAGACTGTATAATTGGTATTTGTAGGAAAAGAAAAGGAACTTCGATTATTGCGACTATTGAGTAGAAAGGAGTGGTGAAGTAGATCTAAAAATTCGTTATCCATATTATGGACAAGTGCAATTAGGCATGGCATTATTAAACTTAAAAAGATGTCATTTCCTTTTCAAACAGTTATATACAAATAGTAGTGCCTTTTAATGAAACACGCCACATATTTGATAAATACTACAAGTTATTACTGCCACATCCAACGAATGGGAAGTACTGTATCGCTAAAATAATTTTCAGAAATGTTTATTTGCTTAATCGCTTTAAAATGTTCGAAAATCTCTAAAAACAAAATTTGAGAAAAAAAGTCTGTTTGTGTGTGTGTGTGTGTGTAGGTGCGTGCGTGCGTGTCTGTGTATGTGTGTGTGTGTGTGTACGTGCGTGCGTGCGTGCGTGTGTGTGTGTGTTGCGCCGTCGTGTTCGAAAAATCGCGCGTGTTTTAAAGACCATTTCATCCACTTATACTTTAATATACTATTTTATATTAAGTGCGAGAAAGCGAAAAAGCGTTTTAGATCGAGACCGTAGATCGAGATTCTAAAACGCTTTTGACAGGACTAATGAACACGTTTCTGCACGAAATATAAACAATATTTTTTCTACAACTACAACCTTGTGAAGTGCTTGAAATTCAATGAAATTTACCTGAGACTGCAAGACACAAATGCAGAAAGTTTTGCTTCCATATTCATAGCAACGTGGTTGTCAATAAATTAAACGTTGATTTTGAGAGCCGCGTTTTTTAAATTTGAATATTTTCGTCTGATTTCAAGTTTAGTGAAGGATTTCATGATGAGTAGTTCTTCCGATGAAGATCCTAGAATTAATGTAAAGGAAGATGTTGATTTAAAGAGGTTTCCGAAGTTAGTTCCTTATTTGAAGAGCAAATCTGTTGGATATAGGAGAAAAAATCATCAATTTTCACTAGAGAAGACATCGATAAGTTTATATTTAAAGTTAGTAATCAAGATTATTTGTTAATGAAGGTATAAAGCTATCATTTTTTTATAATAAATCACAAGTAGTTATTTAATTTTTCAATATCAAAAACTTCATTAAATCATTACCTTTTGATATTGCTAATGAAGTTAGATATAACACCGTTAACATATTATGCGTAACGTAAAACAAAACCTCCAAAGAGCAAATTATCCTTTCGTCAACGACGTGCTTTAATCTTAAACGCAATGAAAGTATAATATTAAAATCAGATAAAGGTAATGCAACTGTTATATTAAATATGAACGATTATAACGTTAAAATAGAACAATTGTTGGAACCAGAGGCTTATAGTGAAATACCAAAAGATCCAACAAGAAAGCTTGCTTTAAAAACTAAAGAACTGATTGATATAGTGCTGAATTTCCAGCCACCATGGCGCTTCAAGCACATTAAATCTGCACCGCCGTACACCAACAGTATAGCTGAGGTTCTTCTTATACAATACTCTGTGTATTCTGTATAGTTCGCTAATTTTAAGAAAAAAAGCTATCTCCCTAGGAACACTACTTATTTTATGGATTTCCATCACCGCTCCTGAGCATTTTCCGTTTCCATATTTCAAAAAAAATCGGCGATCATTCACATCTCGTGGGCGCAAAGCAATATATTTGTTATATAAATTTAGAAAAGATTCCCGTACAACTGTAAATTATTTAATTTTGTTTGTTTTGCTATCTGTAATTTTAATATGTAGCAGAGTTTTCAGGTTCTCAATGTCGTCTGCCTTCATCTTCACCAATTCATCGCAACGACATGCCCCTGAGATACCAATAATCAAAACTATCTAAAAAAATACAAAATGTAAAGACTTGATTTCATTCTATTTCTAAAACTTACCTTCATTGCCAAATATTTTTCGTCCGACGCTTCCGATAAAAATTTATTAAATTGGCCTTTTCTAAATACTTTGGCCTGCTTTGGGGTATATCCTTCATTCTGCTTCTTTAGATATGCAGGAAGTTTCAAGTATTTGCTTATATCTACGCCATGTCGAATGCTCAATAATGATTTTATCATCGAATATTGGGACCACATTGTTGAACTTTTTATTTTCATTTTTGTTGCTAATTCGGCAAAATAAACTAACATTACGGTTTCAGAGTAGCTTTTAATATTTTTTTCATCGCGCCATTTTATAAATTGCTGGAAAGCGCGTTCATAGATTTTGCTCGATCATTTATTGCTGTATTAGCCGCTTCAGTAATTTCTGACGGCGTGTAGTTCTCCAAATCCATCATACTCCTAACAATGTAATATTTTAATTTACACAAATAGGAACAAAAAGTTTAATAAAATACCTACAATAACATGGAGAATCTTCACAATTTTCAACTTGATTGATGCATTGTTTTAAACGACACCTAGCAACGTCTACTGCTGCTTGTCAGAGCACGCTAAGCAAATCTAACTATTCCTCATTTTCACAATCTAATTATTTTTCCTTATTTCGCATTTGTGTAAAAAAAACGTCTGAAAAAGAAATAGTATACTTTATGCGGATCAGTGACTTTTGGTGACTCATCTGCATTTGTCGGACCCACTATGTTCGTCCGTGAAACCTACAGGTTCGCCACAAAAAGTGTCACTTTAGCTCCTTATAAAATAATATACTATTGTAGTCAAGTAGTCTTATAATGGTCTCGTTGACACACTAAAAATTGTTTATAATCTATCATATTATGGCACGATTTTGATTACAGCACGATTTATCGTGCCATAAAGACACCATGATAACAGCCAAGATAGAACACAAACAAAGCATATTTGTACTATACTGTATTAATATAAAATGTACAATTTGAATTTCCGGTAATTGTAAGTCCAGTACTTGAGCTCCTGACAATCGATTCACTTGTGGAAATACTGCATGTTCCATCCGATGACAATTTTTCCGGGCAATTTTTTTTTTATTTTCTAGCGAATCTACCACATATCTCTCTGCTACTGCGTCACTTTTCCAATCGCCGTGTCTTTTAAGCACCCTAATATCGGCACCACTGTCTGCGAGAATTGTTGCAGAGGTCCTTCGGAATGAATGCCCCGTATACAGTTCAATATTTGGTAACTCCAAGTACTTTGCAATATTCCTAGGAATCTGTCCAAATCTGTTGATTCCTACGGCGTTGCAGGTGCATTTAACGTTAAAACAAAGAAAAATTTTGAATTTTGCAATGCTTTGGCCGCAAATTTCTATACTTTTTGATCAATTCAGTATAATCGATTCCTCCAGATTCATTCAAAATGGTAAACGTTCTTGGCCGATGGGTTTTGGTATCCTTAACATGAACAATCAAAACGTTACCTTCCTCTACAACACCGTTTGTGCATAAATTATAGAATTCTACTCTTCTAGACGCCCCAAACAAACCAAAAATGACAACCACCTACAATCATATTAGCTTAACGACAGCAGCTTTGACAGTATTGGAATCGTACCTTCAAAATCAAATATTTTTCGTTTGGCGCTTTTGTCAAAAACTGCGTTAATTGCTCTTTTGAAAATACTTGCGATTTTTCTGGCACATAACCAATCGAACGACTTTTTATGAAACCAATCAATTTTGGGAACCTGCCAATATCCACGTTATTTTTTATTCGCAGCATACATTTCAGTTTTGAAAAAGTACACCATAAAGATGAGGCTTTGTACACCTTCGACTAATAAAAGAAAAAAGAATAAATATGAGCAAAATTAAAAGGTTTCGTAATACCTGGTCCAAAAAGTAAGCAAGTAGAACTTGTTCTGTCACAGTTTCCACACTCTTTTGTCTTAACCACGACGACGATTTTTCAAATTCTTTGTTGTAAGCGGTCTCAGATCTTCTGGGAACCAAACCAAGCGGCCTATTCTATAAGGCTTAACGATGTCGTTACGCAACGATTATCGTTCGCGAACGACTTTCGCTATTCTGTATGCTAATTTGGATCGTTTACTAACGACAATATGGCGGTAAATTTGTAGGTATTCTACGACAAGGCCTGACCAGTCATTGAGTCAGTATAAAATAAAGTAACCTAAGTTTTCTAAGGTCGGATGTTTACATATAAAAGTGTATTTGTTCACTAGCCCTAATGAATGCAGAAATCGCAAATATGTAGGTAGAAGAACTTGGAAGAAGGTAGGTACAAGTGAAAGTAATGCATTGTTGTTCTTCAAAGTAGCTCAAAATTGTAGGAGGCAATTAAACGTTTAACGACGACATTTAAGAGACGCATCAAATCCCTTCGAATTACCAAAGGAATTCTTTAGGCAATCTTTTCGTTTGAATATTGAAACCGCAAGAGATCTCTTGGAGGAAATGTTGCCATTTTTTAATAATGTGAATAGTCGTCGAACAAGAGCCCCACCTATTGTACGGTTTTTTTCTGCGTAAAGTTTTTTAGCATATGGGAGCTATCAAAAGCCGGTAGGTGCAGATAGACTGGTGTCTCCTGCACAGCCAGCAGTGAGCAGACATTTACACGAAATTGTTGATATAATTGTAAATCACTTAGCCAACACTTACATACGGTTCCCACAAAATGCAATAGATCTGGCCAACGTGAAGCAAGGGTGAGTATGTTGTGGATAGGGTGTCAATAATACTTCAATTCTTGTAGTTTTTTGAGCAATTTCAATTACCAATAGTAGGTTGCATTGATTGCACACATATAGGCATAGTCACACCACAGCCTATCAATTTGGGATATCCTGCTAACATATTCATGAACAGAAAAGGTTTTTATAGTCTCAATTGTCAACTTGTAAGTACATAATGATGTTTTAAATTAGTCTACTTATACTTTCGTAACCTGTTATAATTTTTAAGATCTGCGATGTAAATTACAAGATATTGACCATTGATGCTCGATTTCCCGGCAGTGTGCATGATGCTGCTATTTTCACAATGAGTTCAGTGAAGAACTTGTTGCATGGGAATTTTATCGCAGGAGACGAACACTCATATTTATTTGGAGATGCTGGTTATCCTTTGGTGCCTTATTTATTAACACCAATTCATGGAGCTGCTCCTGATACACCCGAGTTTCGATACACACAACGACATTGTCAAATACGTAATCGTGTAGAACGTACATTTGGCTTGATAAAGGGAGTATGGCGTTGCTTGAATCCACACCGTATTCTACATTAACAACCACAATTTTCAGCTCGTATAACGTATGCATGTACGACACTACATAACTTAATGATAAATAGAGGTGTCGAAAGTAAGTATGCCATGTAGTTATGGTTATCTAAGGAACAATTTATAAATTTGTTTGTTTCAGTGAACGAAGACCTGGAATTCAACAATTTTAATGATGAAGGTAATGATGTTGATGATCCGGAAGCCTTGTTAAATAGAGAAAGGATGTT
The DNA here is from genome assembly GCA_036346205.1 of Vesta saturnalis. NCBI lineage: Eukaryota > Metazoa > Arthropoda > Insecta > Coleoptera > Lampyridae > Vesta > Vesta saturnalis. The sequence goes on from JARFJB010001339.1 coordinate 2,479,467, forward strand.
AAGGAATCAATTCAAAATTTTTTTTAGTCAATCAAAAATACACTAAATTTTACATTTTATGTCAAAATTGGTATACATTGCACTTGGCTACAATCTAACTAGTTTTCTCATCGTCATCACTGTCCAATACAAAGGTCACCCCTTCATACTTGATCTGAAGCTCCATCTGTCGCAATTTTAGTCTCCTCCTTTGGATGTCGGTTAACTTCTCCAGATTATCGTTTATCTTTCGAAAAATGTCGATTTCGTCTTCTTTTTTCTCATCTTCATTGATGATTTCTTTTAAGCAGCTGATTACTGTTGATCTCTTTCTTTTCAAAGGGTGCTCAGAACCGACTTCCTGTACATTAGATGGAGCTGCTGTAGAAGTAATAGCAATATTCTCCTTATTTTCCCTATCATTGTCAATCTTTTCATCGACGGACAAAGATGCCGAAGAAGTCGCTAATACGCCACCTTTTTATTAGATAGAACATAAGAAAAGATTTTAAAACATATTACCAATTCCAAATTCCGGAGTTTCTGACATTCCGTCGACTACAACCCAACCAATTGTGTCCATAAGTATTTGGCCGATGTCTGTTGGGGAATATTCGGACACATCTTTGTTTCCAGTTTGCCTTTGAGCACTTTTCAATTTTCTGGCCTTTCGTTTGGTTTGAGACCGCCAGTCAGTAAAAACCTAGAATATGTTTATGTAATATACAATTGTAGATACCCTTTTCCACTTGTTTTCATTTCTTATCGGCCCACCAGATGCATTTAGTAATTGCACTAATTTTTCGCAGGTTTCCTCTATGATGTGAGGTTGATTAGCGTCGAATTTGTTCTCCCTAAAGGCCTTGTTTGATTTGAGGTGCTCAATGTACAATATGTATTGGCCTCTTATTGTTTTGCCAGCTCGTGGTCGTTTTGGAGTTTGGTTAGCCATCATGATTTGTCTGAAATTTTTTAATCCCACATTATGTTAACTTAAAAGCTTACCAAAATGTGTAGGTATATTTTACAAATACAAAATACGTTGCGCGTTTTTACCTTTTCTCTGTCTCAGTAAGGTTATGTTTTTTGACATTTGTTATTTTCGGCTTTGAAATAGTTCTAATGTCAACAAATTCTGTTCATATTGCCAACTATTATAACGATAATTTATAACGATCATCCAACGACTATTTCTTTAACGATAATGATATAGAATGTAACTATCGTTCAAGTTTGATTCGTTACCATTACATCGTTAGTTAACGGCACAATACAGAATAGGCTCCTAAGCTCTGCTTCTTTCGCTTTTTTACTAATGTCGTCTTTTAATGATGACGCTTCCATTTTTTATTGTAGTTTTTCGGGAAAAAGTTGAATTGTTTGGAAAAAACGCCATAGCAACTAGCACACTTTGCAATTTTGTATTTTTCGTAGTTTGGTTAAGATGAAGATAAAAGTCAAATTTAACTGATGTTCCATTGCGTCTACTCGACTACAAAATAGCGTAAAACATCGTTTATATTGTGCGATTATGATAGTCGTTTTTGTTATAACACTCACTTCGTTCGTGTTGTAACAATCACTCCTATCATAATCGCTTACATTATAAACTAATTGTTTGATTGTTGGATTGTTATTAAAGCGTTTAGCATACAAAGTTTGGCAAAATTTTAATCAACTCACCCCGTTTTATGATGACATGATTTTTACTAACTCTGAATGCCTGTCAATAATCGTGTTTTTGACGGTGAATCAAGTGTGTCTCACGTGGCCTCGCAGAACATTTTTTTAGAGCACGCCGTGTAAATCATCCGTGATCCAAAACATAACCTGTCTATTCGTGTTGCTATTATCATTTTTATCAGTAAAGAGCTAGAGATATTTGTGCATTGTGTTATTTGTGTTTTCGCGGCTTTTATTGACTAAGGTAAGATTTTATAGTAAAATAGTATTACAAAAAGTAATTTATGGTTTTTTTCTTAAGATCAATAGATAGTTTTGGAAAAGAACAGCAAGGTCTTCAAAAGATATTACACGAAATGCTTTCTGATGAAGAGCTCGATCCTTTTGAGGCTTCTTCAGATGAATATGAACCCGATACTTTGCATTCATCGTCATCGTATAGCTCGGAAGGTAGCAACGAGCCATTAATAAAAAAGAAAAAAACAATAAGTCGTCCAACAGCATTTTCTGATAATGGGGAAGGTTCTAGTAGGCAGCTTCTTAACAGAACTGATGATTCTTCGTCTTTCCAGAAAGCAAATCAAAATGATCCAGTTTCAGACACCATAGAGGCGGTTATTCATCAATTTGACATTCCTGAAAATGGTGTTGTAACTGCTTTGTATGAACATATTGATAAGTCTCCTGCTTTTTCTTCAAGCTGATGGTTGATGAGAATGTTGTAAATAATATGGTGGCAGAAACCAATCGTTTCGCCGCACAAAAAAAAGAATCAACACTACTAAAGTGGTCCCGAATAAATAAGTGGAAAGATACTAACTCTGAGGAAATTATGAGTTTTATGGGTCTTCAAATTTGGATGAGTTTATTTGGTGCTCCGAAACTGGCAGACTATTGGTCAAAAAAGAAAATATATCTAAACGAAATTGCAGGTGTGATGTCGCTCAACAGATTTGAGTTGTTGTTGGCGAGCTGGCATTTTCAAGATAATCAAACAGCTAATACGTCTGACAGATTACATAAACTTGGACCTCTTTTAGACCATCTAAGAGAAAACTTTAAAAAATTCTACATTCCCAAAGGGCAGATATGCGTTGACGAAACGCTTGTCCCTTTTCGTGGAAGGCTGGCTTTTATACAATATATTAAGAATAAAAGGCACAAGTTCAGCGTGAAACTATACAAATTATGTCTTGAAGGAAGATATACCCACGATTTGAAAATCTATTGTGACAAGGACAAAGTAGATGGAGTAAGCGTACCAACGAGTGTTGTTATGAATCTGTGCGAACCTCTTTTGAACTGCGGGCGATGCATCTATGTAGATAACTATTACACAAGTATGGAGCTAGCTCACAAATTACTAGAGAGGAAAACTCACTTAATAGGTACGTTAAGAAAAAATCGCAAAAATAATCCGAAAGACGTTATAAACAGAAAGCTAAAGAAAGGTGAATCGTACAGTCAAGAGAGTAATACTGGAGTTGTAATAACAAAATGGCTAGTCAAAAGGGAGGTCCTTACTTTATCTACTAAGCACATTGGTCAAATAATTACAGTGCGGTCACGGCGTAATGCGGAAGCAGAAAAGCCAGATGTAGTTGCTGACTATAATGCATATTGATTTATGGGATCGAATCAAAGCATATTGCTCAGCCTTGCGAAAGGGAATAAAATGGTACAGAAAAATAGCGGTGGAATTGCTTTTGGGAGCCGCTATGGTAAATGCGTACATCTTGTTTAGAGCAGCAACTGGACAAAAAATGACAATCACAACATTTAGAGAAGAATTTGCTGTATCCCTTCTAGATTTTCTTCAAGAATACCCGAACGAGCAAAGAGTTACACAAACACATGCAAACAAAACAAAACATATTTTAGAAGATGTCGGCACATCTAATAGGCGAAGATGCTGCTTTTGTTATTCTAAAATATCTAAAGAAAAGGGAAGATCCGAGGCAGCCAAAAATTCTATACAAACTAGATGGAAGTGCATTCAGTGTGATAAATTCTAGTGTGTGACTTGTTTCACAAAATCTCATGTTTGTTCAATGGAATAATTTGTATTTCTTATGTATTCGTGTTTCCTATGTTCGTATGTTTGGATTTTTGTATTTTTTATGTACTTAATCCATAGAAAATATCTCTGCTTCTAATATTTTTTTGTTCTCAATAAAAAGCGTCTAGCCCAGATTTTGTTTTGAATTCATAAAAATTAAATAACTCTCCCTTTAACACCCGATAAAAAAAATACAAACAAACCCTTACGTAGGCTAACTAGCTCACTTTATTCACCAGGCCACGCTTTGTGAACTACCATATATTTATATGGCCTCTGTGAATCGTCTTCGAGCTACAGGTCAAAATCCAATTGCATCACGGATGATTCACGTGGCTACAATGAACATGTCGCCTGTGAGACACACGTGATTCACATGGCAGTTAACGTGTTACACTGTTACTCACCCTTAATAAAATACTTATCTTTTTTAGGTTTTTAATGGTGTATTTTAAATCATGCAATCTAAATGTTTCGATAACACTTACAGTTATCTTCGTCAGTAGTAATATTTGTTAATTGTTAAAGATGTTGTAAACAATTTTGTCAAAGTTGAAAAAATTGTTTACAACAACTTTAACAAATGTTACAACTGACGAAGATAACTGTAAGCGTTATCGAAACGTTTAGATTGTATGATTTAAAATACACCATTAAAAACCCAAAAAAGATAAGTATTTTATTATGAGTGTTAATGGTGAAAGTTTACATTTTTATGTTACTCACCCTGTATAAAGAGGGTCGGAAGGTAATAATAAGCATATTTGATTGAAGGATTTTTCGTTTATGGCTTTATGGATCATGTGTACCGCATAAGAATTACATAAACATTAGTTATTTGTTGAATGTTTTATGTGAAGTTTTTAACTTCTATTTGCATATTAGGTTTTATTATAATATTTATTGCGCATGTTAATGCAATGACGTTCGTAAAATTTTTTGAATATTATACATATTTAGTGTAAATAGTATGAGTTGCTCAACTTGCGTCAAGGTTTTTAGGGTATTAAAAAAATCAATAATGGCTGCACTGTTAGTTGAATTTGAGTTATCTAGTGAGTAATACGTCATGCTAGTGGAAATCGTGTATCATCCCAGATTAAATATTAAGTAAATTTTTTTTAAGTATTGTCTAGCAAATTCTTGTATTTTAAGTGAAATATAATCAGTTAATTATAAACTCATAGTGAAATTGTTCTTAGATTTATTTAAAATGTCGACCCCTGCACGACGACGTCTTATGAGAGATTTCAAAAGGTTTGTAATGATTCATTGTTAAAACAGAAACGCTGTATTGTGCGATATTAATAAATCTGGTGCAATGTTAGTATTTATGTTAATTCTGAAATAAAGTTCATGTTTCGGATGTAATGTTTGCCTTCGAATGTAGGTTACAAGAAGATCCTCCAACGGGAGTAAGTGGAGCACCTACTGACAATAATATTATGATATGGAATGCAGTTATATTTGGTCCACACGATACACCTTTTGAAGATGGAACATTTAAACTAACTATCGAATTTACCGAAGAATATCCTAATAAACCACCTACAGTTAGATTTGTGAGTCATATGTTTCATCCAAATGTATATGCAGATGGAGGAATATGCTTAGATATTTTACAAAATCGGTGGAGCCCCACATATGATGTATCTGCTATTTTAACCTCTATACAAGTAAGTGGGTCATTGTTGTACTGTTAACCTACTCTTCAGTAAACAATTGTTAGGTTAAATTATTAAAATAATGGCATGACATCTAAGTTTTGAATATTTATGTATTTAAAACTGATTAAAATTTTTTTTCGTGTGATTTTATTTTAAAAGTAACAAAGTACAAAACTTGTGGTTTTCTTAATAAACTGAAATAGGTTGGTATGGTGTATTTACAAGATGGTAAACACATAATAGTATCGTAAATATTCTAGTATCAAAAGAAAACGGCAAGAATATTTTACGTTGTGTAATTATGTGCAAATTTGTAGTGCCCTCTATATTTTTAACGTAATTGATGTTTATGCCACTCTTTTCATACAGAATTTTGAAGTTTATTATGTACTGTCTCTTAAATGTGCTTGGTTAATAAAAAACTTAGGTTGCTCGGGTAAATACACTATACAGTAGGGCCAACTGCGCTTTTAGATATAACAATTCCTGAACATGAACAGATGCATCATGTTAGAAAAATGTATTTTCTATATTTCACTTTTTGCAACAAAGCATTATATAGAAAAACTATTTAATTCTTGATTTTTGGCCAATAGTTAATGTTAAATCGACACTGTATCTTCGTTCATAAAATCTTTTGTTTTTTTTATCACTGTCAAATTTTAGTACTATTAACAAATTAAAATGTCATAACTACACTGTGATCTGCATATGTAACTCCTGATATAATAAATATGTTTTGTTTTCAGTCGTTATTAAGTGATCCTAATCCAAATTCTCCAGCGAATTCGATGGCTGCACAACTGTACAAGGAAAATAGAAGAGAATATGAAAAACGAGTTAAAGCTTGTGTGGAACAGAGCTTTATTGATTAGCGCAACTATTTTAGATCTTGTAGCATCGGACATTCGACGCTTATAAATTATTAATGTAACTTTACTTTGTTTTAAAATTCTCGATTTAATATTGTAAATTTAAGTTACATTGTGTTTGATGATTATAACAGTAACAAACCAATTATATTTAGTCACAAGTGTTTTTGGATAGTGTGCGAGATTCATTTGCAACATATACAGATAAAAGTGGTATATTATAATTATAGACTTGTTTCTTTAATTTTTAACAAACTATACTCTTAGATATTTATTTATTTTTTTTTTGTTTTTGGTTTCGTGAATAAGTATGTAGCAGTTGTAACCCACTTTGTTATAATTTGTAAACACAGCTTTATTTATGTAGCGAAGAAGCAAAACTAAATTAACGCAAAGTTGTTCTATAATCTTTAATTTTTATTTAATAAATTCGTCAATTGTTACTTTGTAATTATTTCAGATGTGTTACGTGGAAATTTCAAAAATATAAATAATGTGATTATTTCCATCTTTTTTTAATATGTGATTTAAACCTTTCTTTCACCTCTTACCATAATAATTGAACCAATTTGTATAAACAAATACTTTAGAATCAATACATCGCACTCAGTTGGCATGCGATACATTTCGTTAACAACACATTTTCCCGTAGGGGACTATAGTGGAACTAAGTCTGTAGTTATTGCAGCTGTGTACTGCACGCACTTCTCAATTTTTACACAGCCAAATGAAACATATGTTTGACAACAGGAAACAAGAATGCACCAATGTAAACAACATAGTCTGCTAGGGGAATATGTGTTGCTAACAAAACAACCTATTGCGGTGTTTTGGTTCTAAAGTATTTGCTGTAAATAAGTCCATTGCAGTTTATGGCATTTTGCAAATATTCATGTGACGGTGAGTTACAGATTGTGACAATTATAGCACATTTTACTTTTCATTTAAACTCAATTGATGTGATTTTTATGTTAGATAACATTTTGGATCTCATATTAAACATTTGATTGAAAAAAGTATGGCTTTTATTTGGTAATGGGAAACTAAATAATCTTGTTAAACTATGGTGTACTACAGTAATAATTTCATCCTTTACTTAGGGGTTCATTCTAATGAGTTAGAAAGCATACATTATTAGTTTTTATCCCCAACACTCCCTTTTTGTAATTCTTTTGAGTACTCATTGGTTGTATTGCAAATGTGAGGTGCCCATTGGTAAATGTTAAGACTTGTCAATCTAAATTATGCGAAGTGTGACATTTTAACCAGCATTCTGTTTTTTGTGCTTTTTTATTTTAAAAAGAAAAAAATTTAATTCTTAGGAAGTCGAAATCCGTAATTTCAAGTTTTATTTTATTTAGATGCAAGGATACAATTAATTTCTACTGTCTTAAATAATAATAAGTGAGTTATGTGGGAGCACAGTAATAATTTATACATATTTTTTTATGGTGTCCCAAGTTACCCTAATGAATCACCTAACTTGGGACACTGGAAATTGTGTGGATACTAATGAAAAAATAATAAAATTCACAATTTGTCCAGTTTATTGATAAAAAAGACTCTTAATCTAGCATAAAACAAAGTTTCAAAGCTTTTTAGTAAAGTTAATGTCCATAAGGCTTACTGGCATCTCATCATCTACATGAGGAAACACATGAACGTTAAAACACTTATTCGAGCGCCTTAGAAATTTGAAAGTCACAGTGGTGTCTCCTTTTTGGCCATGAATTGACGTGATCTGTCCGATGAATTTTTTCGAACGTTCTTTTTTGGTTCCTATGTCATATGTTATACTGATGATTCCAAATCCACCAACTTTCAAGTTGGGAGCCTTTTCTTGTTCTGCTTGCACAACACATATGCATCGGAATATTCTTCAGTTTCAGATGCTTGTGTCAAGCGTGATCTTTTTACTGGTTTCTTTGCTCCCTCCAAAGGTTTCTTTTGTAGCTTATTTTTTTGTTTTGCACTGGAAGCAGACCCGGATGTTGAAGATAACACAGAGAACTATTAAGCATTAATTCCTCAATACTTGCTCCTGCTGGTAAATTTTCTTCACTCGAAGTGGTTCTGTTTCCTTCTCACAACTTTCTTCCAGGTACGTCTCAAAGTAGCTTATCCAGATTCTAGTGTCATCAGTGTTATTGAACTAAACCTCACTTTGGATTTTCTCAACATGTCTTGGAAGGCGTTTCAAAACTCTGTCCAGGGGAACAATGCCAGATACTTTAAAACCAGCTACAATGTTCGATTTGGTCTTCTCTTCACCTAACGCTTCCAAGCACTTGTTCAGAAGTCAAGGAAATCGGTCTTTGGTAATAGTTCCACAGTTGTGTTGTTTCCACTCTTCAAGGACATTGTGCCAATTTGACTTGAGAGGTTTGCCGAAGGCCACGTCCAGTGGTTGACTAATGCCCTTACTGTTTGTGGGAAGGAGAACAAACTTGATGTTATTACTGACACATGACTTAATGACAGAAGAAGAAATGTGATAATTTGATAATGTTTTCTGGATATTTTATTTTCTGTATTTTACGTAATTGATATTTGAGTAAGGATTGAAAAAAAAACACATGTTAGGATAGAAACAGATGTTCGCTCGAACTGCCTTTATTGAAGGGGCGTAACGAATCATTGGAAATTTTTATGCACACATTCTTGATGTAAAAATGTCACTAGTTAGTAATTAATTACGTCGGTACACACTGCAATCAAAGACGTGTTTGTTTGGTACTTAGAAACTCGAGACCTAAATGTAGGGTTTGTTACGGACGAATGCATATTTTTAAAATTAAGATGTCGTTCAATAATTAATATAAAACTGTTTCAATATAATAATTTTTTGTTTTTTATGACTTTTGAAAAATGGGGGTTGATTCCAGGAGTATGTAGTTTTGAAATCGGTGAAAAAGGAGTTACAGTTAAGAGTGTCGACGGAGCCAGATCGATAGGGTTAATTAAATACCCTCATTGTAAGCAGTTTGTCTTTAAAATAATTCTAGCGTGTACATTTTCTTTTGGATTAGCCAACGCTAATATGTCTTTGCTTTCGGATGTTAGTTTTAATGTGTTTTTCAAATATTAACCTATAAATAACAGTCACCCTTTTTGAAGTCAAACCGCGTATGTTAACAATTTGTGTCTGTGATCAATTAAAGGAATATTCAAGTGTAAGTAGGTATTTTTATATAAATTAAGGCGGGCAGCAAATGATTCTACAAGCCTATATAACCTATTAAAAATCGAGCATTGCCTCGCAAAGGTGTCTTATTCGCAGGCGGGCTCATTAAGTTGAAATCTGCTAAAATAAAAGACAGAACAGGGCTCCTCCACTCTTGTATTTGTATGAATTATCATTGTTGTTTATGTTTATATTTGTGTAGAGGTGGGCTGGTGAACGGGTACATGATATCGCTGGTAATTAATTGTAAAAAGCAGTTGCCAAGTGGGTACACACTCCCGGATCCAGATAACCATTAAACAACTCGAATTTTATTTTTATTGTTGTATAGATGAATGTGTAACCTGTGAAAGGGGCGCTGTATTTTTTCTAACGCACTCAAACTTATATATCGGTTACGCTGTTATGATCTATTTATAATTTACCCTTGTAGCTTTGTTTTAATGAGTTTTTTGTCAGTTTGTTAAGTAGAATTATTTGTCTGCGAACTAATTTCTCTTTATGTGTAATTTCTTGTAACTGTACATATGTATTTTATACTTTGGTAGTCACTAAACAATTGTGTATGTATAAATTCTTTGTCTATTTCCTTTTGTCCCTGCTTTTACCTTATTATCACCTGTGCAATTTTACTGTTGTTGGATTTTATATGTACCATAATTTGCCTCACTGTTTTACGTACTTATTTTCCTAAAGACCGGCATGATGGTTTTAAAGGGTCACATGTTTGGTATTACAATTTTATTCCGATTATTTCTTTCTGACGCAATTGTGGGTGTGACTACATAGGTTTTTTTGTATTGTGTTGATGTGTAACTTAACTGCTTTTTATTTTGTACGCACTTTAACCTGATTTAATGGTGTTTTATTATAAAGGGTTTTCCAATAAGAGGTGTTATTTTGAATAGCCCGCTATTTCGGTAGATGTCACTTTTGAAGCTGTCATTTATTGACATTTGACAAGTAAAAACTACGCGATTAATAAAAATGGAACGATACACGCTTCAACAACGCATTGAAATTATTAAAATTCACTATAAAAATGGTGAAAATTTGGCAGAGACGGTTCGTAAAACTAAAACATTTTTGGGTCGTCGTGAAGCACCTTGTCGGATCGCAATGCAGAAATTGGTGAACAAATTCGAGCTGTTGGGACAAGTTAATGATGTGAAGAATAAAACCCGTGCACGTCGCTCAAGAACAACTGAGAATATTGCTGCTGTAGCCCAAAGTGTTGAAGAAAACCCAGGTTTGTCCATTCCTCGTCGTTCTTTGGAATTGGGCATTCCACAAACGTCATTACACCGTATTTTGCATAAAGACTTGGGTCTTAAGGCTTATAAAGTTCAGTTAACACAAGAACTCAAGCCGGCCGATCATCAACAACGTCGTGTCTTTGCTGATTGGGTCGTTGAAATGCATGAAAATGATCCGGAATTCCATCGAAAAATCATCTTGACTGATGAGGCCCATTTCCACCTCGGTGAATATGTCAACAGGCAAAATTGTCGCATCTGGGGCTCGGAAAACCCAAGAGTTATTGTTGAAAAGCCTCCCCATCCTCAACGTGTGACTGTTTGGTGCGGTTTATGGTCTGGCGGGTCATTGTACCTTACTTTTTCAAAAATGAAGCTGGAGCAACAGTTACGGTGAATGGATTGCGCTATCGAGAGATGATTAATATTTTTTTATGGCCGGAATTGGATGGTATTGATCTGGACAACATTTACTTTTAACAAGACGGCGCTACGTGCCACACAAGCAACGAAACCATTGATCTGTTATGGGAAAAGTTTCCAGACCGTGTTATCTCTCGAAGAGGTGATCACAATTGGCCACCGAGATCTTGTGATTTAACACCTTGCGACTTCTTCCTTTGGGGCCACGTGAAAGATAAGGTCTACGCCAAAAGCCCAGCGTCGATTCAAGACCTCAAAGATGGAATTCGTGAGGCTATCGATGACATAGGGCAGCCACTTTGCGATTTAGTTATGGAAAATTTCATGAAAAGGATATGGTCCTGTAAGCATGGTCTTGGTAGCCATTTGGCTGATATTTTTTTCCATTATTAACGACATACCTTCCTCTTTATAATGAAATAAACATCCGATCAATTATCTCAAAAAATTGCATTTTTGTTTGAATATTAAAATAACACCTCTTATTGGAAAACCCTTTATATTTAACCCTTTCATTGTTTGTTTTTTTGTGTTATTTGATTTATTAATGTACTTGTGCAATTACTTATTTATGAATAAAGTGGGTTTTATTGGTGGTTCTTTCCCACAATAGTACACTAACGGGCTAAACCATTTCGCACAGCTCGTTAATTTTAATTTGAATAGTTTCATTGTTTACCTGCCCCACATGATGCAACACTTACCGCATCCAGCCAAGCTCAGTCAAATAGCACAACGTACCTACCACTAGACGGCCACTTCGTTTGATCAGATTTGAGGTTTGCGAGTAATTAAATATCAGACTTGTAAATAAATTCTAATGTTTCAATTATTGTCAGGAAACTCCATGTAAGGCAAGCAATTAATTTGAGCAATGGTAACATTATTGTCAGTAAAGTCAAGATAAATCACTTAGCGATTGTTTTGTTCTTCAATTTGCATTCTTGCAAATAAGTTAAAATTACACTTTTCAAGATAAGGTACCTGGGGGACGCTACATGACGGTTTAAGTCACCTAAATGAACTGATCAAGATTTTTATGCAACCTTCTCATGGTGTGAATATTGCTTTGTCATCTTTGGACATGTTGGTTTAGTATCTGCAGTTTTCCTGACGGGTATGAAGGTATATATTCCCAAAACAAATAATTGTATGTCATTCTTGTTCCCAAACTCAGCTTAATAGAGCTTGTGCTGATGCAATATGTTTAAAAATCATACTGAATGAAACTCAAATAAAATGGTTGCGAATCATACAGGCCAGGTTGCTACTATAAATACCTGCAAAGGTATTTTCACTAAACCTAAAGGGTCAATCCACATACAGTCATCTAGCAGTGGTTGCTTCACTATTTTGAAAAAAATTGATTTTTTTTTTTTATTAAAATTTTACTGTGACCAGTTTTTCTATGCGACCATATTTGTTGTAGAATTTCATTAGTATTATTAGTATCATTGTGCAACAGAAACTACTAGTACTTGTAATTTGTAGTTTGTAACTTGTAGAGTTTCGATAGTATTATTAGTATTATTGTGCAACAGACCCCAGGCAGTGCATTATAGATTTGATTGGCATAGCCGTGCATCAGAAGTTCAGCCTATTTAACAAAAAAAGTATTAAAATAGTGCATTAAATAAATATTAAAATAGTCTAAACTAAATACCAGTAAAGTTGTTGGACCTGGTGGCTCATAAAAATTCACTTTGAAGTCACTATTCGCAATGCTTACTGCTTCAAAAATTCTGAGATACCATCGTTCTCCGTAAATACATGCAACAATATCATTTTCTCTTAGAGTGAAAGAAAGTAGTTTAGATACTTTTACTTCATCAAATGTATCTGATATTGAGGTGTGGTAGCAACGTACATACCTATGGTATGAACATGTTTCAGGAACTGTTAAGCAGTATTTAATTCGGTTTTCCAGTTCATCCTCATGCTTAACTACTTCTTCTGATGCAACATACATGTACTTAATGGCTGGAAGGTTTCTTTCGCAAAAGTGAAACATCTCTTCTGGAGACAAAATTTGATTTTCTGTTGTTATTTGGAGGCTCCTTCTTGTAACTTCTCTTTTTGTGGTTCCTCCAACCCTATCACAAGCATTTTTCCCATGGCTGGTTGCAAAAAAATGCCACTCTGCTAGAATGCAGAAATCTTTTTCATGATGGCAGACATTTATGAAATTTTTTTTATTTTTATATTGACTAGAAGCTCCATCTGCATTTTAGTTTACCTTGATCGCTTGGAGTTTTCCATTCGTAATATGCCTTTTACAACACTTATTACATAATGTACTACTCATAGCTTTTGACTTACCTTTTGATGTGCATTTATGCAATTATAAATCGGAATACTTTACAATTACTGTTTATCTACGCTTTCTGGAAAACCGGTTTTTACACATTTACCTTGTCATATTTCAGCTTGTAGTCAAAACTACAAAACGAAATTTTTTGTACATGTTACTGTCATAAAGTACTACCCCTGGCCAGAATTTCAGATTTTTATATTTTGCCCCAACAGAGATATTGACCCCTGTAAAGATCCAGAAACTCATTAGGTAAATTCGCAAATTAATTTTTGTAAATTGCGTTTTATAGAAGCTCCGATGCATTTTAAAAATTAGGTTGTTTACCCTTTCTTCCGTAGTAAAGAAATCGTGAAAATTCCTGCGCAAGGACTCCACCAACGTATCATTACTATTTGCAACCAATCAGGTTAGATCGCGAATAGTCATAATTAATAATCCAATCACGTAGAACCGCGGATTATATATAAACGGTAGCGAGATGCGAAATTAGTTAGTTCCTGCCCACTCATTGGCGAGCTCTTCAGTTAGTTTCCTGCGAGTCCATCCCGACCTAGTTAGTTTCTGCCGTTCCTTCTTCCTGAGTCCACCAGCCTAGGTAACCGCGCCCGCTTCATCAGTTTAAGATCCACTTGGGGTAAGTCTTAGAGTCTATATTAATTATCACACCGCCTGCAGTGATAGATTTGCTTTCTGTCCTTGCTGGAATTATAGAACGATCTTGTATATCTATAAAACATCACAACACCTAATTACACATACTCAGTCCCTGGTGCTTTAGCCCGCGGATACATACATATAAATACACAAACCCCACTTTACTTTTAGGAGTGATTCCCGTAAGGTAATGAGTCCTGTCCAAAAGAGGATTATCCCCTAAGGCGAACCCCTTTAGAGGTGATTTGTTTACCGAGCCGTCCCTAAGGTGTGGGCCTGTAGAGATCGAGCTATCCTGTTTAACCCAAGGTGAGACTGCCCGTTGGGGAGATTAAACTAGAAACAAACACATACACCTATCATAAACACAACCGATCTAAAAAATTGGCATATTATAGACAACAGATCATACCGATATAATCACCAGAAGCTACATCCTGTTAGATTAATCCGACCACAGGTTTGATAAAACCACGAGGAGGCGGCCCGTGTGTTAAGTCCAATTTTAATACGTTATTTGTAATCCATATCCTGAACTCATACTTTCCGAGATTATAAAACCACTTAGAGACCGCTGGGTGAATTATATTTTTGAAAGCCTGTATACCTAACCTGATTCAATTTGGATAATCCTCCGGTGAGTCTAGTTGTCCGAAAACAGATCACATGTAAAGTATCTCAAAATCAAAGTTTACATAAAAAAGGGATTGTGCATTTCCTTAATCATTATTCTCAAACTACGTCCTGTACATAAAATAGGATTTCCCGAAACGATTTAAAAGAATCTCAATTAAAAAGGAAAATACGTTTTCGTTGCAAATAAATACGCAGCTATCCTTTTTCTACACATAAGAAAATGGAATAAACAGATTCTGTTAGTTATTCTCTGAAACCGCAGGTCAACGTACTATTTTAACCGAAATTAAATAAAGCGCTCATCCCCTTTAAATATTACACCGTTTATTTCCGGAATTCATATATAAATATAAAGTTTTTATATACATAAATAGTTAAAGCTTAAGAATATTTATTTTATTGTCTTTAAGACGAACTCAGATCTAGCTATAATAGGAAATTATCAATAAGAAATTGATTTGCGAATGATTATTACAAAAGTCGATACTGTATTGGTTTTTAACTTTTATAATCTAAATATAGATGGTGGGAAGCTTCCTTGCACTCCAACCCCGTGTTACCTAAACATTTGTTGTGCTATAGACACCTCATTATCCTGACGTCCGAGACCACCAACGTGTTGGCATTGAAAATATCATGTCCAGACCTGGGGGATCAACGCATATCTGTTGGTGCTCTGTAAATAATTGTTTTGTTACGTGTTTTCCTTAGGTTAAGTTGAAATAAACGTAGAATAAATAAAATATTTAGAGTTGTAAAAAAAAGGGAATAAATTTAGTTGTGTAATGAAATCTTTCAGTCAATCAAATCTCGATCACGACCTTTCTTCGATTGTAGTTAGTCCGAGGCAATTGTACACGCTACAATTTTATAGTAAACGCCGCCCCGTTATTTAAGTACTTTCACTTAAATAAATAAAGTGAATGAGTTTACATCTGTCACTAACGCTCGATTTGATTAGACAATAGTTACAATTTGACCCTAACGTCTGGGTTTACATTTGACACGAATTCAAATTAGATAAAGTAAAGGAAATAAAGGGTAAGTTATACCCTTACAAATGACAATTTTGGAAAATTTTGAATTTTTGTCAATTTGTTCAAGAAGTGGGGTGCAAGCCAGAGTCATGGATTTTGATGTACAAGTAGGCATACTTCCTAACTATTTGTAAAAAAACTTGTCTTGCATATTCTAATCCTTCTCAAGAAACATCACCCTTAAAAAGTGAAAAAATGGATTAGAAATATGAAAACATTGTCTTTAATTTCACCCTTAAGACCTAAATTTGGGTAAAAAGTGAATGAACCAAAAATCTACCACTTTATTTTCTGAATAATTTTCTTTTGGTCCCACACTGATTTGACAAATATATTAGGAGACACAGGCTTTGCCGTAAACGCTTGAACTGTAGCAGTTCAGCGAACAAATATAGCCGCCATTCAAAACTGGTGACAGTAAAATTTTAATAATAATGATTTTCAACTTCCAACATGTAAAGGCAATTGAATTTAAAACATCAGATTTTTAAAAATAGTGAAGCAACCAAATAAATATTTTCTGGATGACTCGGTATGGATTGACCCTAAAACGTTGTTCAAACAACAAATGTAATGCGCTAGCTGCGTGTTTTGAGTAGTCGTAAATTTTGGTCTTTAGCTGAAGCCATCTGTAACAACTTTGGTACATCTTCATTTCCTACCATGACATATTTTGATCTGTAGTAGTTGACTCTATAGATTGGGATTACAATAAGGGTGAGAGAGAATGCATCAAGGTCGCGCTGTTTTTGGAGTGAAATTTAAAATTCAACGTCAACGCTCATTGACCTTTTCAAAGTAAAACTCTATTGACCACTATTACGATTCTTAGAAATCTAGAAATAGAACCATTTTAGGGCCAAAGGTGTGAGATTATGGTTCCTAGAAATCTAAATATCTGGTGTGTGTACTTAGAATATTACTTTTGCGAACTATTACCTTAGAGTGTAAGTATTGACAATTTATTCAGGACATATGTAATTTTAAATATCTAGGGTTAGGACTGGTATATATTTTTGTTGTCGTGTGCGATTGAACGCCCAGTGTGCGTTACCACAAACATCAGAAACTATTCATTCTGGACTCATTAGGTTTGAATAAACTTTGCTAAACCCTCTCCCGTATTGTAAGCTGGAGCGCCCGACCTTGCAAGCTCTAGGTGCCCCCGGTTACATACTGTGTACTTTACTAATATATGTTCTATTTATAATTGTAATTATAAACAATTAAGCACCACACAAACTGTTAGTGATTGTGTATTTCTGTCAGTGTCTCACGAGCTCTAGGTACTATTGTGTGGTGTACACGTGTACGTAAGTTCGTGCGTGTAACATCCGCTTTTTAAAAAATATGGATAATACAGTTTAAAGCATTTTAATTATTATTTTTTAATTCGCGCTTATTTGGCACTGTTTTACGAAACTTTATAAAGACAAGTTACATAAAATTGAATTATCATTAAAATATATATTAACACATTTTCCTATATTATCAAAAGATTACATAAAATATAATTCATTTACAGCTTTAAAATGTATACTTTGGTATTTTTACACCTTTTCAACATGCAGCTGTTTTAGAAATATTTGATAAGAACAAAAATCTAGTCCTAATAGTCCCCCTTCGCCGCAGTATTTCTCCCAAAACCTAATCAGCTACAGAAAATATGAAAACCAGCTTAAATAGAAAATTTTAAGTGTGGTCGTTCTAGAGCTATCGTAGACATTAACATACACACGCACGCACCTATACAGTCCCACACCCACTGCTACACAGACATTATGGCCGACTTTTGTGAAACTGTGTCAAACGTTGTAAAATGAAGTAATGTCGATTTAGCGATAGTGAAACAATCTACTTTCTGTACCTACAAATGCATGTGTAGGTTGAAAGATAAGAATTAAACCAGCTTTTAGAAACCCCAAAGTTTATTAACCTTTTCAAAGTCACGTCTTATTGATCTATAGGGGTCATTGCGATTCGTAGAAATATAAAAATAGAACAAGTTTCTGGAAATACCAAAGTTTATTTACCTTCAAAGTGGGTCAAGGATAAGACACCTGGTGATTCTTAAAATTTGAAAACCAAAGTTCATTGGTCGTTTCAGACCAAAGTTCGTTTACCTGGAGCGGATGTTGATCTATTAATCTAAAAATAGAACCAGTTCCTGGAAATGGAAGAGGTCTTAGTACAAAGTTCATTGACCTCTTGAACTCCGATATTAGTGGATTCCTAGAAATCTAAAAACGAAAATTTATGGACCTTTTAAGGTCATTGATCAAGTAAAGTTGATTGCCCTTTTAGGGCCACTGACCTAGCAAACCGCAAGCTGATCAATTCTTAGAAATCGAAAGACCGAAGTTCACCCTTCTGTATATACCATAAAACCATCTAATTTTTTATAAAAACTCGTCAATAAGCTTGATTACAATTAGGCAAGTGTCCTACACGGTATCTCGGATATTGTTATAAACAATGTCCCCCATAGTATTACCAATCTTATCTAAGCTCTATTTGATCTCCGTGTCTTCTGGAGAATTTCCTTCATCATGGAAGTTAGAAAATGTTCAACTTACTACCAAGAAGGGCGACGATGCCAATCCCTCTAACTACCGACAAATTGCCACCACCTCCATTTTGTCTAATATGATAGAAAAGGTGCATCTTACTTTATTTGGATCTAACAAACCCCTTAATGACCACCAACTACCCGACTAGCCCCCTTTCTTCAGTATTTTTAAGTAATAACTTGTTATAAATTCATAAAACATTTTTTAAATCTAATATGAAGCTCTAAAATTTACTCTCTTTAAGTATATCGTGTCCCAAATTTGGCTTACGTGTATCGCCATCTCGCATATAGTTTGATCTACTGGGTTATTTACATTAGGAAAGTTTAAATTTAAATGCGTTTTAAGACTTGATGTATCTTTTGTGGTTTTTGAGATAATGGGAAAAACCAAAATGGTGCATTCTTAACTTGCCGACAGCTCGTAAATAAGTGATATTAGGAATTTTTTATTAATAAATTATTAGGGCACTTTTATAAAATGAATTTGATAAAGACAGTGCATATATTGTGGATAAATATTTACACAACCATGGTCGATACCACCAATTAGCCCTAATTAAAATCTCCAAATAAATACAAAAATATCGATACAGCTCGATTACCTTTTTTGTTAACTTAAATGAATAGTCGTCAAAGCAAAAAAAGAAAATTATCTTAAAAAGGTGATCGTTCTCGTATTCGTCAATAAATCGTATAGCTAATTCTTACAATAAAAGTCATTTAATCCGTTTTCTGACGGTATGATATGTAGTCCATTTAATCGGTGAGATGTAATCCTTTATTTGCTAACGGCCTTTAAATTGCCCAGTACTCTGGGTACACACACAACAACCGTATTCCTTTAACGCACCCGCGAACAGTTCTTCATTCACATGCAATCGAATTGTATTTGGTGACGATAGCACGTATATACTTCGACCGTTCATAAAACTACCACTTCTTTAAGCTAATTTTACAATTTTTGGTCCGTTAACTTAAGCGGTCACCTTAAACTTATAAAACTTTTGTAATGTCACGCGTTGTACTAAACACTTTTAGCAAAATCTGCATAAGCACGCTTAATTTATTGAAGAAAAATAGTATAAAATAGTTTTTCCTTCAACCCTCACTTTAGTACTTGGTTTATTTATAAATGTCTACTTATTATCAATCCCACTAAAGGTTATTGCAGTCGTTCTACTTATACGCTGCACACATTATGATTTTCATAAACAAACTCCGTACTAAAACATTCTAAGCGTTAACCATCTCAGCGCGCGCGACGTCTACTCTCGTCAATCGCTTAAGCTTCCTTCCCTTATTTCAAGACGGGCACACCCTTATATGCCTTTAGCCCTCGTTTCCAAGTGCATCTCGCGCTAAACTAAAAATCTACCTATCATAGTCGCGTATTTACAGCGTCTCTACATTGCGTCACAATGTCCAACATGGACTCAACCACGCTACCCTGTACAACGCCCGCCGCCATCTTTATTTTACGTGAAAATTTATAAAATCTCTTCGAGAAAATCATCTATCATCACCACATACATTCAGTATATTCACCTGTTCGTTCTTCGTCTTTTCCTACATATTCTGCATGTGCGCGAATTTTAATTCTGCATCATTCCATTCTAATGTCCCTTTACGCATTCAATTTACCAATATTGCACAACATTACCAAAAATTTCCAAAATCAAAAACATGCATCCATATTCCCTACTGCACGTTAATACAACTTAAACATACCACAAACTCACTCACTCGTACGTCTACATCCCTTTATTCAGCAAAATTCCTTTACATACAGTAGCAACAAAGACGAGTAGCTCTACCAGTGCCGTGTCAATAAAAATGTACTCACAACATCATTTTGCAACCAAATTTAATGCTTTTAACACGAAAATCTTTCTAATAGTCCTTCATGCGATAACTAAGGCTTCATTAAAAATCCAGTTGTGTATCATTTGCACAACTTACATTAAGCAAAAACAAGAATCCACACTCACTTCAGCTGCACTCAAAATACGTTACATACGTTATCAAAATACTGCACATACATGATGAGTCAAAATAACCTTACAATACATTTATTTTACAATTCATAAACAACCAACAATTTTGAGCACATTACCAAATGGGTTTGGTAATTACGACAACATTTCACATATTTCTGGATTGTAGTTAGAGGATATATCTAAAAACGTTAAAAATATAATTAATCTAAAATTTAATTGCTAATTGAACAGCATTGTTTCCAATGATGTGCGCTATGATAGGAATTATTGTAGGAATTATTGTAGCAATACGCAAAAACGCATTTTGATATCTTCAGTCGTTGAGAAGTAATTACAGGACGGCGGACAGACGGGTGGGAAAATTTGCTAAAAAATAAGGTCGTTTTCTTAATTATAAAAATGTAAACATTTGCAATACAAAATGAAACTACCTCCGTACACGCGAATCCGAATTTGAAGCCGTGGAAGTGGAATATGGTCACGTGAACTGTCATGGACTTAAGACGACCGCATGTCTTTTTTGTCCCGTTTCGGACGTTTCATTGTTTAGAAGGAATTAATCAGTCTAGAAAATACGAAAAAAATACTGCGACCTTCAGATAAGATAAGCTCCACAAACTTAGACGTAGTGTTAAGTATCAAGTCTAGTGCGAAAAGACTCTGTTTACGGCGGTGCCTTGTATGTGTAGAAAATCAATATACCAGTCAGTATAAGTAAATATAGTGTAAATAGTTCGTTAGTTAAGGTTAAGTGTTGATAAATAACTGTTCTTAAGTAAATAATTGTTATAGTGTAGTGTGTATCTAGGAGGGTAGAAAATCAAAAAATGCCAAAAAGAAAATGTGTGTTTAACAGAGATTTAGGACAAACTCAGATAGTGGTGTAACGTACTTAAAATATTGTGCACAATTTTTACTTGTACATGGTGGAAAGACGGAGATTATTCAACACACATCGATACTTATTGTAAAAAGGTAGCAGCAAAGTTTCGTCTTTTTTGATAAGGCACATTTTGAAATAAAGAACAAAGACGCGATTGAGTCTACTAGGTCATACCGCAACGTGATCCACAATAAGTCATTTCGTTATATGAATTGCACTAGTAAGTGTTTGTTTCCATTTTTCTTGACAGTTTTTTAGGCATAGATGGAAATCTGTCTTTTGGCACTGTTCCTCTATTGCCTTTTAGTTTCCACTCCAACAATATATCGCGCCATTGTCTTTTGAATGGCCTAAAATAGGCAACATCTAGAGGCTGTGCTATGTGAGTTGAATTTTTGGGTAAAAAAATAAACCGGATATCATTATCTTTACAATCAGCAATGACATGAGCGGAAAGGTGCGACGATAAATTGTCTCCAATTAAGGCTCGTGGTGGGTCTTGTCTCTTCAGATAGGGCAAAGCTATCGTAGAAAACCATTCAATCAAAAGTTTTTTGATCTATCCAACCTGATTTGGTATTGCCATATCGCGTTTCTTTTGGACCTCCATTTGTCCATGTGTCCCATAAATGAGTTGAACGATATATCACGAATGGTGGTAGAAGAGTACCATTTCCAGCACACGCCATCATTACTGATGTAGAAGCTTTAGAAGAATTTAAAACAAATTCTGGATGCTTGCATCCCCTTTTAACGACAACACGCTTTCTCCCAGGGTCATCAGCCAAGTTGGTCTCATCGTAGTTAATTATTGACCCTGGTTTTACATTTAACAATGAAATCTCTAAATTATCGAAATATTCATTCACAATTTGTGGCGAAACTGCGGCACGACAGCGTTTGATGTTTTCGGCCATTCTGACTGTTAATCTTTGGCCATTTCGGCTTAAGTAACCTTGCATCCAGTCGTCTCCTGGAAGATTTTCCTTAAAGACCTTTCGTCCTTGTCTGTCTAGGTAAGTTTTTACTATTTGTCTGACTTCATAAGATGTCATAGGGAAGCCTCACTCACTTGCAGTGATTAGTTTATCAGTGAGAAAGGTTTCCTCCTCTACAGAGAGCGCTATTTGTCCCCCATACTTCTTTTGATTTTTCGCTTTTAAACAGCGATGGATTTTCATTTTGTCAACACTGTACTTTTCACTGGCTCCCCGTAAACTTCCCGCTTCTAACATCTTCCAACGCCTTATTCAAATTTTCTACCGAATACGATGCATATCTGCGTGTCCCAGGGCACTGTTTGTATTTTCTTGGCATTTTACATGTGTATCAAGTCACCCCATCCTAGAACCAAATATGCTATTTTATTTGCAAAATTATTAATTTTTATTTTTTTACTTTGAAACTTTGTAATATTGCTAACTGATATATAAGCTAACTTACCACCAAATTTCATGAAAATCAAACTTATACAACCGTAGTTACAGATCAAAGTTTACGGACCACCAGAAATACGACGTAGTTTTGTTTTGATTTAAGCCGGTACTGAAGCTCGTGTTTTAGCTTTGTGGCGCCAAAAAGAGTAGGGATCACTCACATATAGTCGCTAGCGACAATCAAGGACAAATGAACTGTTAACGAGGATGACTCTATATTTTAGACATATTAAGAAAGGGTAATGCGTCACCCCAATTGACGGTGTACAAATCTAAGTTTATAAATGTATTTATTTGATTTTATTCTTAAATATAAATATCGATTTAGCCTCCTTTATTTTCTTCTGTAATTTATTGTATTTTTTTAGCGCCTTATGCAGCATTGACTCATTTACTCCATTGATAAAAAAGTTTTTTTTATTGCGAGTATTATGAGGATGCACATCTCTTCCACATTGTGTTAAACCACTAAGATATTTTGGCAGAGCACCTAACTTTAACTTATGAATAACAATTAGCACATTTTTGTCTATTAATTGTTGCACATTTAACCATTTAAGATTCTTTAGCATAATTTCTATCGTTGTATATCTATTTGTTCGCAGAATTGAACGCATTGCTCTATTCTGAAGTTTCTGAAATTTTTGAACTTGTCCTTTATTGGCATTTAATAGTAATGACCCGCAATAATTGAATTTTGATAGTATTAACGAATTATAAAGTAAAATTTTTGCTTTAATATTGAAATGTTTTGTAGCCCTTCCCAAGAAGTATGTTGTTGAAATTTTGTTAATTAATTTTTTTATATGTACTTTAAACTTTAACTTATTATCTATATATACTCCTAAATACTTGAACTCTGAAACTCAATCAATTTTTTTACTTGCTGCCTCAACATATATATCATATTCCGACGCACCTCCTATACACATAGCCTTAGTTTTAGACACATTTAGTATTAAATTATTAGCCTCCATCCAACACATGACATTTTTTAATTCTACATTTGTTTTCTGTATTAGTTCATGTCCATCTTTTCCTGCAATGTATAGTAATGTATCATCTGCAAAGAGATGTAGGTTGCAGTCCTTTACTGCACTCTGGATGTCATTAACATATAGGATAAATAGAAGTGGGCCTAACTTATTATCTTGTGGTACGCCAATGTCATTACTTTTAACACCCGATAGTGTCTTTCCGCATTTAACTACTTGTGTTCTATTCTTTAAATAATTATTTATCCATTTCAATACAGTACCCCTAAATCCATACTTGTACAATATTTGTATAAGTTTGCTTCTGTTAATGGTTTCGAATGCTCGTTTAAAGTCTAGAAATACAGCCAAGATTTTGTTATTCATATTTCGTGCTTCTTCCCAATTATTTATTACTAACTGCAGAGCTGTTTCTGTAGAATGAGTTTTGTGAAAACCTGATTGTTTCGGAATTAATATATTATTATTTTCAACAAATTCAAGTATCTGCTTGTAAGCAGCCTGCTCAATAATTTTTTCTACTGGTGATAACATATTAATTGACCTCATATTTGTTTCTCTGTTTATTCCCTTGACTTTATGTATAGGTACAATGGTTGCTCTTTTTAAATCATTTGGTAAAACTCCATTATTTAAAGATAAATTAACAATATTTAAAAGTGGATATCCTAGTGAATCAAAGCATTCTTTAAAGATGTTCATATTTATTTCATCAACCCAACCTTTTTTATTTAAATTTGAAATCATCCTTTTTAACTGATTTAGGCTTACTTCCTCAAACTTATCCATTATACATGTTGCATCCCGTCTAACTTTAATATATTGCTGTTTGCAGGAACATTAATCATTAGGTCATATTATACTATCTACATAATAATTATTCAACTTATTTGCTATAATACTTTTATCAGTTTCTATTTTTCCATCTATTTATAACTCTATTAATTCAGTGTTACAGTTTTTGTTGGTAACTTCTTTTAATATATTCCATAATTTTTTTTGGATTATTATCACATCTCTTGACTTCTTCACCATAATATTTCATTTTCTCTTCTCTCAAGGTTTTTACACATATATTTCTTAACTCTCGGTACTCATTCCACTTTCTTTGGTCCCCAGTTTGTTTAAATTCAATATATTTGTTGTCCCTATTTAATATGCTTTGCTTTGTCTTCTTGTTAAACCAATTCTTTCCCCTTTTCTTGATAATTACTTTTTTGGTGGTACACTCATTTAGTTTTAACTTAATATTCGATTCAAAAATCTCGTACCGTTCTTCAATGTGTTCATCGGCATATTTCCAATCACATGCTATCATTTCACTATTCAACAGATCGTAATCTGTTTTATTTACTTGGATTAGATCATACTTTTGTATATTAGGTTCTTTTAATATTATTTTTTGCCATTTATGATCGCTAACTTTTGGTGTGTCCATTACATCACATTGAATATACTTATTATTGCTATATACTAAGTCTATTAAAGTTTCGGATGTATTTGTCACTCTGGTTGCTTCTTTAACTAGCTGACTTATACCATTTTGTCTAAAAACACTTTCCAATCTCTTCTTAATGCTTTTATTATTAAGCCAGTTTATATTAAAATCACCCAGTACAATTATTACATGATTGCCTGCAGCTTCCACCATTTCTTGCAATATGTTGTTAATTATTTCAATAAATCTCTGTAGATCTCCGCTAGGAGATTGATACACTGCTGCTATAAAATATTTTTCTTTTTGTAATTTGAATACTACCTTTATCAAGATTTTTCTGGAGGAAACGCTCAAAAATCACAGCAAAACACGTAGGTTCCTATGAAACGCTAACACAAGTTGTCTCAAATTATCTGTTAGAGGTGGAGCTTGTGACGTCGGTGTGACGT